>JAZHYW010003542.1:0-10045 GCA_037355805.1 Ixodes ricinus | reverse complement strand
TAAGATAAACAAACGGTTGTTGATGGGAAATTTGTTTTTAAACACGAGTAAGCTGGAGGTGTTTGGCATACGTCCCTGCTGGCAGGCAGTATCAAGGCCTGTAGACCTTACCATCTTGCTAAATCCTTCAGTTCCGCCAGGAGCAAATAGCCCAATAGGTTGAGATTGGGTGTCTCCTCAAACTAAAGTTATAACACCTAGAACGAGAAGAAGCGCTGTATGAGGGTGAGGTAACTGCGGCCACCCCGAATCGCGCGCTGCGAGGGGAAACTAAACCCCAAAAGAGCCCCCCCCCCCCCCCCCCAAAAAGAAAAAAGAAAACACGAGTTTTTATTGTAGTTAGGGTGAGCTTGTGGATATAAAAATACCAATTTGGCGTTGTTAGCTAGGCCGCCATCTTGGCAGTGTCATACACGTTCCTCTAAAAGAGGAACTAACGGAACGTCGTTCATCGATCCATCTCAATCTTGAAATTATTTTACTTTACAACTTCCACTGGTGTCAAAAGAACGTGTCCCCGATACATATCTAAGATCGGAACGCGTCTTTCCGGTCTCATAATTGTTGCTTATTTCAAGCAGGTATTGCGCAGAAGACGCACATTAAATAAAGTGAGCAAGGTAAAATATTAAGATGGAACTATACTTTATTAATTCTGCGTCTCCCGTCAACTCGATCACATGTGTTCCAGTTCTTTCTTTAGACTTATGCTGGTGTACCTCCCCATTCCATGAAGTCGTGATTACGCACGGTGACATGCGCGCGGGCAAAGCCCATAAATGCCTAAACGCAGTTTTTCTTGCCACTCCCTTGAAACTGTTATTTCCAGATCAACAGAGTGCGATGCAACTGCTGCGTTCCTTAGTTCCCATAAAAATGACGTTCCAGGTACGTCGTCCCTTTGAACACTTTGTTATGCAAAACTGCATCATGTGGTGTTTTGTGGGCTTTGAGGATAACGATGTGATTCCCGATAAAAGTACGTTGCTGCAGGAAGCGAGTTTGTCTCGTATATTTCTAACTTTGAGCGATGGTGGTGCCGCGGTGTAAAAATTACGATCCCTGGCTCCTGGATGATAGGCGTCAGGATAAAGGTACTTGTTTACATCTTCCTGGCGTCGAATACTTATGTAAGGCTCTTATATTGCTCATAGTTCAAGAAATCATAATTACTTACTAGCCACAGGCACAACCTCGTAGTGCTGTTCTACGAGAAACAGCCATTTTGATAGGAACTGCAGCCTGTACACTAACGCTTCGATCCCGATTTGGACGGTCCGCAAAAACTCAGTTTCTCAACGTATCGCGCTGGGATTTACTACAGAGGTGCCCGAAGGTAGGGCATTCAATAATTGAGCATATGAATACATTAAACTTCCGAATAAGCAAAAATAAAAAAATTAAAATCTGGTACGCCTATAAAAATAATGGCTAAGTTTTTTTGTTTTTTTTTTCTCAAAAACATAGAAAGACTGTTTTGGGTTATTTTGTCGTTTTTTTAAGACGAATCAATCGGTGAAATAGAATTGAAATACAATTGGCTTACGTATGTTTCACTTCATTTGGCCCAATTTAGCACCACAGTGTCACAAAATGTTATTTAAGTTTCCCTGCCAATATAGGGAAAACAGTTTTTTGTTAATTTTTGTGATTTACTCAAACGAGCATATATTTTCACGATTTTAGTGAATACTTCGACCACCTTCGGCAAAGTCTGTGATAAATCCTAACACGCTACGATACCTTAAGAACCCGATTGATGCGGACCTCATCCAAAGTGGGATCGAAGCGTCAATGTACAGGGTGTCACAAATAATATTTACCGTTTTTTTTTGTACCACAAAATAAACTAGGCATCGCTGAACGCTCATTCTCCGCCCAAAGATAGCGCTAGAGGTCAGAACCAGATGCCAAAGTTTCAGCCCGATCCGATACCTTATTCAAAAGTTAAGTGATTTTCTGAAAATTTCAATGGGAAAATGGCGGCCGACGAAGTTTTCGAATACATGGGGCTCTATGACACCAGAAACCGAAAACGGGCAAAAATGGGCTGCAATTTCCCATTGAAATTTTCATAAAATCACTTCTAACTTTTGAGTAAGGTGTCCGTTCGGGCTGAAACTTTGGCATCTGGTTGTTACCTCTAGCGCTACCTTTGGGCGGAGAATGAGCGTTCGGCGATGCCAAGTTTATTTTTGCGGTAAAAAAAAAAACTCTGTAAATTGTTTTTTTGTGATTCCCTGTACACTCTCAGAAAAAAAAAGGATATATTCTTACACCCCTTGTCCATATACGACACCCCAGAACGTCAGTTCGGCGTACAGCGCACTGACGTTGAACAGACGGCCCCAACTTTTATGAGGCGCTTGAGAACGTTGATATATACCTCATTAAACAACTAAAATACGTATCAAAGACTAAAAAAAAACCTGAGGTTTTGCAGTTGGTCCAAGAAAACCTCGATTACTTTTTTTGTAGTCAGTAACACGTGCATTAGCAATTTTAACAAGTGGCACCACTCGGCTATCAAGCCGCTCATGAAAGTTGGTACCGTCGGTTCGACGTCAGCGCGCTGTACGTCGAACTGAAGTTTTGGGGTGTCGTATATGGGAAAAGGGGTGTAAGAATATACCCATTTTTTCTGACAGTACACGCTGTAGAGCTCTCCTCATAGGCCCTGGTAGTTGCGAATTCTTCATGACAACATTTGTGCTGCCTTCAACTACCACACAAAAAAAACCAGCCGTGTTTATGATGTTCTGTACTTACATGGCTGGAATATGAACTCCCAAGAGTAAGGAACAGCCTTCTTGCCTACTGGCCTGTTTAAGGCCTTGCTGAACACTCGACGTCGAGGTCCGTCGAGCACCGCCCAGCAAATCGCGAGGCCGAATCTCTTCTTCCTCTTCGATTAGGAAGCTGGGAATGAATGCGAATCCCAACACTTGGCATCGTTGTCGCCAGCACGAGCTTTCATTTCACGCGCTGCTGAGCTAGCCCACCCGAATCTAAATGCTCAAACCGCTAAATTAGAGAATACAAAACATAATAAAGCGGACAAGAGAACACCTTATCTTGGTACGAAGTATTTTCCCATGTTTGGATATTCAGTAGGTTCATTAAGTTCATCAGTTGTATATTACACTCCTCAGTAGACCTCCCGGCGTGCAGGCGACGAGGAAGGGCAGATAGCCCATGCGGCTCCTGCACATGCGTGTGCCCACGTCGCCCACCTGGCTGCCAAACTCGTCAAACACAAATATTATTTGTGTTATGCCATAGTGGGGGAGGAACCGAAAGCTTCCCGCGAAATTTTCTTTTCCCGAAAACCCGCAGATTCGTTTGTCTTCATGGCGTAATTTCATTGAAGGGGCGAGAAATGCCTACTAACTCAATGGGCGCCGAACAAGAGCAGTATAAGATCGCGCGCTGAGACGACCGCGGTTCATACGTGTGACGTAACGACAGAGATTATCAGCATCGACAAACGATGTTTGATGGTCTCTCAAATGCATGGCGGAGGCTTGGGATAATTGCATTAAAATATCAAAACCGTCGAAATCGGCTGTCTGATACTGTTCTTATTTTCGGGGATAAAGCTGAATTTACTGAAAACCGCCCCTCCTGTTCTTTCATTACTCTCGGCATTTTGGATATGATGAAAGTGTGGCACGTGGTTAGGCCGAAACCATACGTGTAGCATTGTCCACTTTCGGGCGGATGTCGCCTCTGGTCTGCCGATGATCCCCATCATCGGCAGAATAAAATAATTTAAGTGTTTTTTTTTCTCGAAATAGTGACTTGTGGCCGCGTAGGGTGCCAAAAGGGTCGGTGTAATCAGTGTAGTAATCCGAAAAGGAAAAAAAAACACAAAGCAAAAGCAGGAGAGGCGCAGAGCCCACGCGGGCCTTCGGGAAGCAAAGATCTCACATTCTGAAGGCGACGACGGCAGGAGATGAGGCGCGGGACCAACGCGTCAACGCCGAGGAGAAAGAGGCATGCGAGTCGGTTGAAAGTTCGATCCACCCTGTTTATTCGAAAGACCGAAGCACGGAGCCTCGCACTCTGAGGCCAGGGACGGACTTCTTGGGGCCGTGGGCGGCAGTGATGACCGGTGGCGCCATCCGGTAAGTGTAGACTGAGTAAAAAAATGAAATATTACACCTTGCTTTCATTAAAAACAAATACTCATAATCTCTTCCCTTTTCTAGAAAAAAGACAACGTGATATCTCTCCTAAAAAAACGTACTCTTTAAAAAATAAAAAAACGTACTTATATTTATAAAAAGACGCGATATTTTTCTATCTTGAAAAAAATGTACAGATAAAAAGAAACAAACACAGGAGTAACTGATCACTATCCGTTTGGAGAGTATTATGTAAAAACCACTGATCTCCACTAGAGGGGCTGGATGGCGCATTGAGCAAACAGGTATGAAGCCACCGGAAGTAAGTGGCTTGTCCCGGAAGTGGCGCTTGGCAGGCTTTGTAGCCCTTCCGAGTGCTGGTTCGAAAAGCGTTGAGGGCGCTGAATTTTCGCTTGTTCCTCAAGAGAGCCTGCTTGTTGCACAGTAAGAGCGCATGCGGACCCGAGAAGTAACATGGGAAGCCATTCAATGCAAACATTTCGATATTCTAGTTTGATCAAGTGTGACTATGTCCCACGTTCGAATGACTCATTATTGGGATTTGATGCAGAACGGGAATATTAAAACCCAGTCAAAGACACAAAAAAGTATGGTCCAAAATATCGACTGAATGCACTAGGAAGCCCAGCGCACGCCCGACTTCCGGGACAAGCATCGAACTTCCGGTGGCTTCACTTGCGCCAGGCTCGGAGAGCAGCTAAGCGCTATCAGCCCCTATAGTAGAGATCACTGGTAAAAACAATGCACTTAAGACAACAGTGGCAAAAAATGTTTCTCTAACCTTTCGCCACCGAGTAACAAATAAAATTATGCAATAAACACATGGCAACCTGTAAGACCAAAACATTGACGGAAGAAAAATAAAATATTGAGAAAGAAATACATGTGTCACAGACGATTTCTAGCGTATGTCCTCAGTTTCACATCCACAACGTCATGTTATGAGGAAAAAAATAAAATACGTTTACAATTCTCTCTAATGCCAAATTAGAGCGCAGCACTTGAGGAGGAGGAGGGAAGGATACGAAGGGGAACTTACAGAGAAATTGTGAGAATTTCCTGGTAAATCCTCCAGCTAAATTTAACGGGAAAACGTTCCCGCTATATTTGGCAGAAAATTTTCCCTGCTCAGTTTAGCGCGAAACTTTGCCCGCTAAATAAATCTGAAAAAAGTTAACTGCTAAATTGGCGGAAAAAAGTTCACCGCTAAATTTAGCAGAAAGCACTTCCTACTAAAATTGGCGGAGGAACTTCACTACTACATTTAGCGAAACGATTTCCCAAGCTAAATTTAGCGGGGAAATATTTCCACCCATCTTAGCACGCAATTGTTACCGGTTATTTTGGCGGAAACTTTTCCCGCCAAATTTGGAGGGACAATTTTCGCCAAGGTCAGGCGCCGTGTGACGTCACGAAGGTGACGTCACTCGTGAGCCTCATGACCCTCGTGACGTCACACGTGACATCCTGTGTGACGTCATTATGGGAAACATCGCATGTTTACACTGTCGCAATATGCGGGTGTGAGGCTGACTTTACGCCGTGTTCCTGCTATAGGTAAACGAAGCTAGAAGTATACTCGAGAGATTATTCAGGCAGAAAGAATTGCACGGCTTAAAAATGCTTGTGTCAGTGCCCGATCCTTGACGCTATCAAACAAAGAGTCAACATTTTTGGCACATGGAGAGATGAGAGGCCAGTGAGATACATAAAATATTTTTGCGCTTCGCGAAGACGAAGAAAACGAAGCAGTTTGCAATCCTCGTTCCTCGCGCAGAACCCCAAATACAATTGAGTTGTAAGTCAGCGCTTTGCATAACAAATTGGGTTGTGTGTATGTTTATACAGCCTAGAACTTGGTCTGCATCTACGGGCGACGAGTCTCCCAGCTGTAGATGAGCAATTTAGCCAGTGCAGTACAACCGCTAGCCTGGGGTCTTTAACGTGCACCACGCAGTAGTGATACACGACCGCACGCCGGTACGATGCTCATCCAGATCGAAACGGGCAGGGGTGGGGATTGAACCCAGGATCCCTTGGGTTCTGCAGCGCGAGCTTCCGCTCCACGTGCTGTTATGTGCTAGCCCACTCGGCCACCGATCCCTTTTTTGTTTCTTTATTACATGGAAACTTGTTGAAAATTCAGGTTACATGGTTACAAGGTGAAATAATAACTATGTATATAGTCATGGACATGAGGTCAAAGGTTGAGAGGGATGTCTGCTTATAGCACTATTTCATTCCCGGCACTACTTAACCACGAACAAACACAACGCTTCTTAAGCGGGCTATAATCTTGATCATTTCCAAATATTAAAATCTGGAAGTCTCAAACACGCATCAAAAAGGTGAAACCATTCAAGAACTGGTGGCTGAGCTTCGTAAACACTTCTTACTTTCGAAAGTTCTTCTAGAAAAATGAATTTTGTCGTGCGTGGTGTGTCGGCGTTTCTGTCAATCATCCGGCATATCCAGAGGCTGTGGAGGCCTATCAGCATAAATAAATCATAGGAAATGCTTGTCTCGCTATGTATGTGTAAAAGACGAATACTATGATCGGTAAAGTCTATGTCCTTTTTAAGAGTTCGTTGGAGGACATCCCAGAAGAAAACGGCATCTGCACTGTAGATGAAGCAGTGTTCTATTGTTTCCGGTCGGTGACATAATCGACAGTCAATTGACCACGGTACGAAACAACCCACGTTCCTGGAGCCACAATTTTACTGCAAGCGTTGATGTGTGTAACTCAAAGAAAAATGTTTTAACACTTGGAGATACGCACATTCGCTTTACACGTTTTTGTACATCTTGTCCTTCACCGTCACTAAACCCTGTCCTATATAGTGGAATAGATAAGAAATTTTCAATCAAAATCTGTGATAGTCCTTTTCTTGGTACTTCAAATAGATATTTTAGTGAAAAGTGGACTTTTATAAACATAAAGGTATCGACTATTTCTTTCCAAAAGCCCCAGAGTTTGCCTTGGGTAGAATTCTTTGTTGATATGACCAAAAAGGGCAAGTGATGTGCCAACTTTCTTTGAACGATGGCAAGCAAAAATGGATGAAAAATATTCCTAAAAGAATAGTTGCGAATTGAGTTGGTGGACGAATAAACGTGCAAGACATAAGCCGCCAGCTTCCAACAGGAGGAATAAGTTATCGCGTTTCATGCGTTCCCAAGATAAGCTCCAAATAAAGGTCGCAGAGGTTCTATGGAAGGCTTGAACCTTTGAACCTCCACAGTGTAAGACTTGCAAGACCTACATTAGTTTAGATATTACAGAAATGTTGCACACTGCTGCTGCAGTGAAGTTTGAAAGGTCTCGTGCCCGCCATGCTAGTGATTTTCGCTTAATCTCAGTTACAACAGAATTCCATAATTGATTATTGGATCATGTTTGATCTAAAGGAACGTCATGATATTGTCACGAACGGAGGTAACACGAAGACAAGCAGTGAACTGAAAATAAAGGTTTAATAGGCGAACTTGTGCCAACCAAAAATAAGTAAAGAACGAAAGAGCGTCGATGCAGCAGAAAAGCAGGCGGCGATTCGGCGGCGACAACAGAGAGCGCGAGCGAGACTGACTCGACAAGGTCGCGGGCAGCTGCTTATCTAGAGTGCGTCGTTATCTCGAAAGTTCGGCAAAGAAAGTTCGAGCGTCGCGCGCTCGGGGCGAGGATGAACTGGCACTTTCGAGAACAACAAAGCAAAGGGAAAGTTACAACTAGTGCGAGAATGAATGAGAATCTTCTAGAAGACCGTGACCGAGCGTTGCTTTCTCGGCTCTGCGGGCGGCATTATCCCCCTTTTAAAAGTGCATCGTCCCGATGCAACGTGAAAGGAAAACAGAAATGGCTAAAAAATTTACGGTGAAACGAAATAAACATGCAGTGTCGCAATCCTATCGTGCGTAGAACGGCTTGAGTCGAACGACGTGGACGACTTCGGGTCGTGGCTGGCGGCGTCCTGATGGTCGGGTTCCGTCGGGGAGCACCTCGTAGTTCAAGTCCCCAAGGCGGCGGATGACCTTCTAGGGTCCGAAGTAGCGTTTTAACAGTTTTCGCTGAGTCCGCGGCGGCGAATGGGCGTCCACACCCACACCCTGTCTCCGGGGTGGAACTCCACGTCGCGGCGACGAAGGTTGTACCGGCCAGCGTCCACACGTTGCTGCTCCTTTATTCGAAGACGGGCTAGCTGGCGTACTTCTTCTGCTCGTTGGGTGACCAGCTGGGCGTCGTCGGTGCTGTCGTCCGTCGGGTCGTGGGGCAGCATGGCGTCGAGCATCGTCGTCACCTTTCTGCCGTGCGCCAGCTGAAAAGGTGTAATGCCGGTAGTTTCTTGAATCGCCGTATTGTACGCGAACGTGACGTAGGACAACACTTCATCCCACGTCTTGTGTTCCACGTCCACGTATATCGAAATCATGTCGGCGATGGTCTTGTTTAGTCGCTCCGTCAGCCCGTTGGTCTGCGGGTGGTATGCCGTGGTCCGGCGGTGGTCGGTGTGGCTCAGTCAGAGTATCTCTTGTGTCAGTTACGCCATGGACGAGGATCCTCGGTCCGTAATCAGGACTTGCAGGAGCGCCGTGTCGGAGGACGATAGACTCCACGAAGAACTTGGCTACATTAGAATGGCAATCTGGGCTAGTTGGTTCATGATAACTTTCAGGGCGCCGAAAATACACAAGGACAAGAAACAAGAAAGGAGACGACAACAAGGCGCACTCGCAACTAGCGTTTATGGAAAAACCACTCTCTTATATGCTCATGGCAAACAACACAGTCATAATGCACAGTCATACTACATCCGGTGTAGCCCCTTCGTAAAAGTGCGCTCTTTTGCCGATAGTGACACAGACGTGTCACTAATGCAGTCCTTGCCTTTTTCTTTTATTTCAAAGGCCTCGTGCAGCTCCCTCGATATCCGATCCGCATATCTGGCCAAAAACCTTGTGTCACTAAATGACGGTGTGCATGAGCAACGGCTGCAGTGCGTGGCGAAGTGTCCCGACGGGGTAGCCCGTGTGGCCGCAGCATGTTCGCGGGCGTGATCATTAAAACATCTGCCCGTTTGGCCAATGTATGATGATCCGCATGACATGGGGATTTCGTATATGACGCCCGTGGCCATTCCGTGTACCTGTTGCGGTGCTTCGTAATGCAAGGATCTGCAGACTCACGGGGTTTGTTTATTCTGCAACACAGTCTCGATAGTTTGTTTGGTGCGGAGAACACAATAGGCACATCGTACCTATCAGCAACCTTTTTAAGATTGTGGGTTAGTGGCCTCACTGCTGCTTTTTCACGGGGCTGCCTCCGTGTCCTTTAAACTTTTTTATTTCACGGCGGCCCCCGATGGGGTAGTTTTGTCTCGGCGTACCTGGTGAGATAATCAGCTGCCACGATTATCCAACGGTTTCCCTGCGTCGACGGCGGAAATGGTCCGAGAAGATACATTCCAATCTGCTAGAATGGTGCAGTCGGGGGCGGTATCGGTTGCAGGAGACCTGCCGGCTTCTTCGGTGGTTTCTTGCGTCGTTGGCATTCGTGGCACGAACGGACGTAGAGGTGGACAGTCTTCGGGAGCTTGGGCCAGTAGTATTTCTCTCGGATCCGTGCAAGTGTCCTACTGTAGCCAAGGTGACCAGATGTCGGGTCGTCATGGCAGGCTTGGAAGATCTCTTCTCGAAGACTAGCAGGAATCACCAGGAGCCACGTCGAGTTGCTGCCCCCGAAGTTCTCTTTGTAGAGGATACCTCTCCGGACGGCGAATCTTCGGCAGGTCACGTGAGAAGATCTCGGGAATCGTACCCCCTCGTCCCTCCAAGTGGTCGATCAGTGCGCGGAGCTCAGTATCGTCCCACTGGAGCGCTGCCATACCATGAGCGCTTAC
>JAZHYW010003541.1:0-20439 GCA_037355805.1 Ixodes ricinus | reverse complement strand
TTAGGATAAACGCCGACGGAAACAACTCCGAAACGATAGCGTCGCTAAGCGCAACTACGTACCAGATTACGCGTCTCATCTCCCGAATCGCCGGTAGAAACTATGGCATGAAGGAGAAGAACCTCGTGCGCCTGGTACGCGCTTTCGTCGTCAGTGAGGCTGGCGTACGTCCTACCTTTCCTAAGACTCGGCCTCACGGAAACGAACAAGCTCAACTGTCTCATCAGAAAGTCCTACAAAAAGAGCACTCGGCATCCCGGACACCACCTCGAACGAGAAGCTCGCGGCTTTAGGTCTGGACAACACGGTAGAGGAGATCACAGAAGCTCAGCGTGTTTTGCAGCTGGAGAGGCTGACGAAGAGTGCCACGGGCCGCCACATCTTGGCCAGCCTTGGAATCAGCTACGAGAGGCAAACGGGGAGAAGGCCGACGTCCCTTAGCGGGTCAGGGAAGCCCTCGTCACACCAAACATCCCGAAGCACATGCACTCGACGCATCACGCCGGAACGCAGAGCGGCGCGAGTCAAAGCGCTGTAGAAACGGCTAAGCATCGCGGAGAGCGTCCTCCATACGGACGCTGCTAGAACCGGTGGGGGCGCCATGGTCGCAACAGCGGTCAACCAACAAGAAGTGATCTCGAGCTGCAGTATCAAGACGTCGGAACCGGAAGTCGCGGAGGAGGTGGCCATCGCCCTCGCGATCCGAGTCCGGGGGGCACGCATCGTCGTCAGCGACTCGCAGCAAGCCATCCGGCAGTTCGCCAAAGAAAGAATCTCTACAGCCGCGCTCAAGGTCCTGGGTGACCCCGAGAAGACGTCAACGAGAGTACAGCTCATCTGGACACCGGCGCACTCGTCGCTCCCCGGCAACGAGAAGGCACATGGCGCGGCCCGAGAACTAGCTCACCGGGCCGGAGACCGCTGGACCCTTCTCTGGCCTTTTTTGCGGGGGTGACAGGCTGGTCACATTCAGGGACATTCTCGATCACTACACTGGCGAGAGGTTACGCTATTCACCCGCGCACCCCTAGCTGGACAAGAGGACGTCAGTGGCATGGCGCCACCTCCAGACGGGCTCCTTCCCGAGCCCCTCCCTACTCAATAAATGGTATCCCGACAAGTACAAGCCAAACGGCAAGCTCTGCGGCGGCCACGCCAACCTCCGACACATGGTGTGGGAGTGCAGTAGGATCGACCGCAAGTGCCACCCCCTGCTGGAGAAGATCGACAACCAGGAGAGCTGGGAAACCCTATTCCTCTGCTCCGACCCCGGTGCAGAACCAACTAGTCCAGCTGGCCGAAGACGCCACCAAAACCCAGAAGGTTCAGGCCGCCGTCTGAGGGGTGGCTGGCGGGACGACACTAGGGGTCCCCCGTTCAGTCATTAACCCATGCTTGGGCAAATAAATATTACTTACTACTACTACTCCAAAAACAGCTTGTGTCGAGTGTGCAGCTTCCTTTCGGGTTTGGTTCAGACGTAGGAAGTCCGCCGATATTAAGCAAATAATATAGGTAATTAGATTAGGGAGAATGGTATCAGCTATTTAAAACCTTACGATCGTTCGTGTCACTTCGATAAACTAATGTGCGGAGTATTTACGCAGAATATAGAAAAAGAGAAAGGACTCACGCTAATTGGTGGGGCGGCGCCGCAGAAATGACGCGATGAGTCGCGCTACTCTCTTGTGGGAATATCACCAACTATTCCAAACTGGACACAGCGCCATCCAGCGACGTGTCCCAGCTCTTTCCAAGATCGCGCACGATGTCTAAGCAAGACACAGACAATTGAATCCGTGGTGGTTTACCGCTGGCTCGTCGCAAGCCGAGGTGCAAAGAGAGCGAAATCTTTTGGGGCAATATTAAAATTCGCAGATGGCACGTGACATGACGTCAAGGACTTTGGCAACTATATTCAGCTGCAGGTTAAGAAAAGTTTTCGAGAGAAAGGAATGCTGATGAGGAGAAAGCAGACAAAACGCTGGCGAGAGGAGGAGGTTTCCTTCTCTCCTCTCCAGTATTCTGTTCGCTTCCTGCTTCCCAGGCCTCCTTTCCCTCGAATTCAACCTTTAACTGACTATGGTAATATGTCCATCAATTCACCGATGATCGACTATCGTCTGATGGTTGATCATCGGTCGAGTATCAATTTATTGATCGATTATCAATTATCAAAAATCTGGATTTTTAAAGATATCAGAAACGCATGTTTCTGATATCAGTAGAGGTTAGGATAGGATAGGCTAGCGATGTCGCTGCTACGTCGCACCTAGCAACGCGCAGCGAGTAAGTTAGATAACTCAGTAGATAGGATTGATATCAGAAAATATTGTTATCAGAAACCAGATATCCGAATAGGTTAGATATCAGAAACATATCGATATCAGAAACATGCGTTCTTATCAGAAACACCTGTTTTCTTCTTCGTTCAAAACAACGCGACAAGATAAGTGCAGACGAAACAGACGACGGCGCTGATTATCAACCTCAGGTTTATTTCCACCGCTCCCAGTTTATATACACTTGAGCAGCAGCCAATTAAACAGAGTGCGAAAATAAACCCACAAAAATACTTGTAGTCTCCAACACCCAATTAGTTAGATCATCCAATCCTGTGTCCTAGTCGGTCTCTAACATGCACCAGTACGGAAACAAATTTCTTTTTCGGAAAGACCACGTAGGCGGTGCTGAAACATTTGTCTTTTAGTTTGTTTATTTCTTAAGCTTCTATGATCTCTCGAGTTTGCCACCGTTCCTTTTGAGTATCTTGTTTTTTTGGTAGTCAGGGGTGCATCCACAGTCACAGCAGTGAATTCCCAGATTACCGGAGATTTGTTTTGTTTCATTATAAAGGTGTTATATCATATCCGATAAAACATGTGTTTCCTTACTGGTGCACGTTAGGGACTGACCGTGACACAGCACTACACAATCTAACTAAAAGAATGTTGATACTGGATGTCTATTTGTCGTTCCTTTCGTACTGTGGTTATTTGGTTGTTTCCCATGTGTACGTATACTGGGAGCGTTGGAAATAAATCTTCGGTTGAGAGTCAGCGCTGTCGTCTGTCTTGTTTTTGCGTTGCCCTTGTCTTGTCGCGCTGTTTTAAACCAAGATGGTTATCAACCAACTAGCCCAAACATACATTTTAACATTTTTTTAATATTGATGGATAATTGGACTGATCGTGTACACGTTTACTAGTACTCACCAGTCATTTTTTGTGGATCTCTAAAAAACGTGTTACAGGTTCGTGTTTTTTTCTTTATAGAAACAATTGGTTTGTGAGCGAAGCAGTGCTAGGCAATTGAGCTTATGGGTTGACACTGTCAAGCGTGATGGTGCCGCTCGCCGAGCAGAATTTTTATTGAGATGGGAATATTGAAAATACATTTCGAAAAAAAGGAAGAATGAAAATGATAATAGTTTGGAGAACGTATCAGATATGAAAGTTTAAGCAGTTCAGTTTACTACAGAGCCAAAGACGCTTACATTAACAAGATTTCTTATCAGGGCATTGAGGTGTCAGTGCTATCTATGGATTCCTCAATCAGAGGGGTTTGAAATTTCTACACACTTTGTTTACCATGCTCCATATTGTGCTGGCTAGATTGGCGGCCGTTAACCCCCTTGACAACGCCAGCGCCGCGCGTGGTTCTGTACAAAGCTCGCCCACACCGTTATGGAGACGTTTTATAGCACTTAGCGTATTTAAGGACTGCGGCATAGTCTACGTTTTGGGGCTCCTTAGCTTAACTATGTACCACGGCTGGACAAGTGTTAGTGCAGCGGGAGCAGCTACTGAATCTATCGCATTCGCAGCAGCCTGTTTCAAAGCCAAAATGAATATGGCAACAATGGTTACTTACGTTTCTTCATAATATTCTACGCACTGTAAAATACAATCGAAAAACGGCTGCGACCCTGGTCGGCCGTGCTCTTAAATATTAAGCCGACGCTCCAAAAGATTCAAGCTTTAAAGTTTCTAATTTGCACCCTCCCCTTCGTTCAAACTTTACGGCTCCTGCATTTGAAAAATAGAGCTTACGGTTGTAGCCTTTCTTGCTGTTCATGTGGATGTCCAAGATTACATAGTCACAGACATTTGGTGGAGGTAGAGCTTGGCCAGCAATTTCGGCGTATTCTGTGACACTGCCGGACATGAGATTGGGTGACATCATCTGGCATAGCAGTGGGAGTGGTGCTGGAATGCATGGGCAGTCTCGCTGAAAAACTGTGGCATGAACTCGTGCACTGTCGCAGTGAAATCCATACAGACTTGTAATTTCAACTACATGTTAAACATTACACAATAGAAAGTCTATTTACTAACAAGGTATATGCATTCTCAATGCGCATTTTAATACAACTACAGTTTGCACGATTTTATTGTTTTGTTTACCGAGAAGTTACTTGGTTCTGATAGACCACATTTCTTGCAGTTTGACAAGTAATGTTTCACTTTGTGGAAAAGCTAAGTGTTTACCGCAAAATCTCGTAAGAACGCCCTCCCTCGAGAGATCGCCCATCCCGTTTTTCTGGCAAAATATCTGTAACATAAAAATACCGAAACATTGCCCGCTCCCGATTCCCGTCGGACGGCAAGCTATGTCCGGCGGAAATCGCGCATCAACGGCGCGATCTGCGGCACCGGTACGCGTGATATCGCCTCCCGTAACACCAGTCATTCCGCGTGTATATTGCAAGTGCAATTCTGATCGTCCGCGATCTGCGGTATTTGTTTGCGTAACATGCAAGTTTGTGTCAATCTCGCATTTTGTCCGCTGTCTGCGCGCGCATATCGGTTTCGTGACGGCAAGTTTGTAGCGGTTCCGCGCGTTCATTTCACCAAGAATCTGCTGCGTCCGCGATCTGTGTCCGTTCCGGGAGATGCGAGTTCTCGGCGGGTTTCCGCGAGTCCATCGCACCATGAGACGCGAATCTGCCGCGTCCGCAACCTGCTGTATCCTTTCCCGTGACACAGCAGTTTGGAGCGAATTCCCGCGTGTTTATCGCATCGTGAAACGCGGATTTGGCCTGTCCGCGATTATTGGTATAAGTTCCCGCGTCATGTGAATTATAGCGGGTGCACCGGTGCTTATCATTAATTTTCAATGAAGTTTCGCTGTGGCATCCCCAAAGATAGCCCACCCCATGTTTTTCATCATTTCTCTCTTCATTTTGGGTGGGTGTTCTCACAATATTTTACGCAGTAATTTGTTTAAGTAGGGACTGCGTTGCCGGACCTAGCAGTAGGGCTCAAATCGCCATTATAATAAAGAAAACAGAAGCAATTCAACTCGTATCAATATTGTATCGTGCTCGGCATTTTTAGAATAATATTCACTATCAAACAAACCAAAGGGTCCGTTCGTGGGACTCAAAATGCATACACTATGAAAAGAGTTTGCGTGCCGGCGTTTTGTACATGATTAGAAAAAACATTCTATCTTACTGTTGTCTGCGTATTCTATTTGTCTGGTTTCACTCGATATGCTCAAATAATGTGTACTCAATTCGTTCCAGAACATAAAAAAACAATATTGCAATGCTTTCGTGCTTTTAGCACTAATACCAAGTCTGTCGCTTTGGCGGCCAATAGAAAAGGCAAAATATGTAAATTATTCAACTAACTACAATTTATAATTAAATTTAGAGATATTCACTTCTGTTGGTATGACGTATTTGTATAATCGACGTTCAAACTCAACAGGAACCGGCTTTGCCATAAACTTTTGATGAAAGGATAAGCAAGGCTCCAATGCACCCTGTGAAGGTGGTTGGACGGCGAAGCGGTGGTATCACCTGCAACGATTGCCCACTGCACTATATTTCCTTTAATGGCAAACGCTACCAGGTGGTGCTCCAGTCTTTGACGTACCAGAGAACTTCCGATTTGTAAAAATAATGAACAAAGGCCAACCTAACATCGCAACGTGAAATGTAGATGAAACGTTTCGCCACACACTCTCAAGGAGAACTCTAAAAGAAGAAAGGAGTGCGGGATTTGTTAAAATGTTTCGAGTGTTGGTGTAAACCAACTTGCCTCCTTCATGATGTAATATTGTACACGACAGCCCTCGTTAAATTTCCAAATTTGTTGTCCGTGTAGCAGTTATGCTTTCTAGCACTGGTGACATAAGCAAGCTCAACAGGCTTGCAAAGACGTTGAGACCGGAAGTCGCTTGGGGTGCAAGCGACAGTTAATGTTTTTAAATAGCAAAAGGGTCTGTAGCAAATGATTGACAAAAAAGGAGTTAATGCAGTGTACCAAAACGTTTTTATACATGAATGACTTCGTACGCTGCCGTTGCCACGGCAGCTCATGCAAGAGCAATCTTTACCACGAAACGGATGAGGAGAGCGCTACATGTTTACCATTTATGACGTCGTTTTGACACTTGTTTTGTGGTTTTAAAAGTTCGAAAATGCAGCTTTAACGAAATCTCGAAAGGAAACCCGACGTTTCAAGACAAACTCGGTTTCTCCTTCAAGGGTGACTGAAAGCACGCAGAGCAGCAGCAACTCCTAACCTCTTTGTAATCACAAAAAAAGGGTAAAAATTAATAAAAAATTAATGATGGAGGCGGTTATCTCTTCAGCTTACTCGTCAGATCACGGAGGCCATGTGGCTACAGAACGCGTACACAATGGCCATGTGCGTACAACAAGGCAAATTTCTGCTGAATATGTTTACTTTTTGGTTTTCTTATTGAAACCAGTGTCAAAACCACATGATGACAGATGAGGCGCGCGCGAACGGTGTTAAGGAGCGCGCGGTGGTTTTCTGTCGAGTATTCTGTCGACTACTGTACTGTTGACGCATGTAGAAGACCAAGTATTGAAAAGTTGACTTTTATAGTAATTTTGCGTTAATAATATGTATAAACAAAAAAGAAACCGGTCAGATGAGCTTCACATAGTTTTATGTCAATAATATTTTGAGGTAATCCCTAGAGTAATACAATACTAACTTTTGTCATTTAGATTGTTAATAATAAATTAAGAATTAGAAGAGCAAGCCATACTTCACCAAGTTTTAAATAAATTTTACTCTATTAATAAAACTCGAAGTGATCACAAGTGTAATCACAAATACAATTCTACTTATATTATCTGATTAGTATCAACAACAAGTCGAAGTAATAAGAAAGAGTAAACAAAACGTCCATTCACCTAAAAAATTATCGAGTGCGCCACTAATAACTCGAGATTACCAAATGAGTAATCAGCGTGTCAAATAAGCCTCGTCATTTGTGCCAATAATGACTCCAAGATATGAAAATAGTCTTCAAAATTTCAGCTGTTGCCAACAAAATTCAATTGTTTAAACAATTACACTAGGTTGAGAAAAGTATAATAAAAACACAATCATTGAATATGAATGAGTGCATGTATATATTGTAAAATAAACAAATTGTCCACGGGTTTAAATTTGGTAGAGCTAGGATACTATTACACGGCGCTTGGATTGAATTGAAGAGCACCTTGCTTAGATTGACGAGCACTTAGATTAAAACGAGCGGAAAAAAAACAAAAAAACACATCGCTTGTTTTTTAAGCATAAAAGTAGTCGAAAAAGACGCTATTAAAGCACGGAGGAAAAGTTTTACACTCAACATTCCACACGTCAATCATCTGTCGAGCCAGTGAGAGGTGCAATCACTGTGTAGGCAGTGGGACACAGGAAAAGGATCGTCTCTCTGTCCAAGAGACTGAGGGGACATTTCGTGGCCACACATACTTTCGATACGTTTCGCTTTATATATAGACAGTATGGACCATTTATCATCTCGGGCCCTTTATAGCCTCCTTTCATCGAGGTGCCTACATTGCGTGTTTTCTATTTCCGTGTCCCTTTATTGCACGAAATGCAATAAAGGCGTAATTTTTTCCGTCCTTTCGTCTGTCTTTGCATTTCCCGATAAATTTTGTGGAGGACGAGAAACAGCGCTGCACGTGGAGGGCCGTCGCCGCAGGCAACACGAGAAGAAGAGAAGAAAGACAGGGAGCGAGGAAGTATGCATTTCACATTTGCGAAAGTCATTAAGTATCGCAAGAATCAAGTTCTATCCAGAATATTGTCACGAATGACAGATAATGAGGCGATGAATGGGCATAAAATAAACATTTAATCCGGCGAACTTGTGCCAAAACAAAAAAAAAGAGCATCGCTTGCGTCGAAGGTCGGCGGAGTATCACGATCGAGCGCAAAAACGAGACAGACTTGTACGGCGCGGCGCAGCTTCCTTAGAGCCTTCCCTGTGAGCCTAGAATATTCTGCCTCGATTCTTTTCAAAGTAACCATTCACAGCATGAATAAGCTTGACGTTTCTCCAAGCTTCTTGATTCTTCTACTGTCATAAAGAAATATGAAACGACAAACAGTGCCAGGAATCGAACCCAAGCCACCAGCGTGTGAGAGAAATGCGCTGTCGACCCGGCTACGTAACCGAGCGGCATTACTCCCCCTTTTAAAAAGCGGATCGCCCCGATGCACCAGGAGTCAAATAAAGGCAGATAAAAAGAACGGTAAACTAGAGGACCTGGCTGCTTATTATTAGTTGCATCTCAAATAAACATCTTTAATCGCCGTGGTCGGGAAACAGTTGTTCAGGATGGCTCAGGTGGCGTTTGGCATGGTTGTGTGGTCGCACCCCTACGCGGCTAAAGAAGTCCCGTTGCTCCTCGGCGAGAGTGAAGGCCACAAGGAAACCGCTCTCTAGCCCGGTCATGGAAGAACATGTCAGGGCAGCACTGAGCATCTCGCTTAATTTTATTTCGCAACACTCATTGCGGGGGCTCCGAAAAACGAAAGAGAAGCGCGAGGAAACTTGACGAGTTGTGATCCTGGGCCGGCTTGCTAGAACAGCGTTTCAGCTGAGTTTGAGTGAAAGAAAGCAGTGCAAAGGGTGGAGCGCGCGACTGTCTTGAGACGCGGCTTGAGTCCCGCTCAGCTCGAGCGCTGGCTTTGGCATTGCTTTCTTTCCCACAGTCTCAGATGAGACGCGGTTTCTAGCAAGTCGGACCTGGCTGCTTATTATTAGTTGCAAAGGACAAGAGTCATGGTTGGTGTAAAGCGAAAATTGGAAGCTTGGAGTCGTTGGCGTCCATGAAAGTTGATTGTCTGACATTGTTCTTATTTGGATAAATGAAATAAAAATTAATCCAAAGAAAGACAACCTAGTGAGGGTTTCGCACATGTGCAACGGTTTTGATAGAGCACTTCATGGAAAGGGGGTTTATTAGACCCTTTTCCTGAGCCTCAGATTTGAGCCACGATGACTGGCTGTTTGTTGCCTTACCATGAGGGCCAGTCACTGCGGCTTGCACATAACACTCTCCGTAAGTCGTCTACGAGTGGAGTGACGTTACAACTAAACACCTCAAATTCCTGCAAGATAGCGAATAAAACAGAACCTGCGCGGTTGGGAAGCTGAAACCTTAAAGAAATGTCTGTTAAAAATCATGAAGTGAAGGGAAAAAATTCCCCTTTGTCGTCACCATCATATAGAGTTGAATATTTGCACCTTTCGTAGTGTCTGAACATGGCGGGCAGCATTGAATAGCTTATTTATAGGCACGAGGTGTTTTCGAGAACTTGCGCTTCTCGTTGTTTTTTTCTTGCAAGATTAACTATGATTCACAGCAAAAACGAGGAAGCAGCGTGAGGAAATATTTCAGAAACGAATTATCTGCGACAGGGACAGAATCAGCGCCACTTTGCCTAAACTTCTCAACCTCGAATTTGAGCCACCTTTCAAAAGATGGCGCAAGTGCGCGGCGTCTGCTAGAACCTAGGTCCTTTTTTATCATTTACGACAATTAGTATGCCTTTAAAAAATAACAATCATAAAAAGTGATTTTGGTTAGAACGGGAAAAGCTCTTATTCAAAAATCGTTGCTTAAATAGCTGTCCTCTTCTTTGAAACCGGTTTCTTGCATACAGAGTCGAGCTTCAAATAGTCCCATGATTTAAAATTATTTTAAACAAATCTGAATGTGAATACAAAAAAATCGCGCTTACAGTGAACCAGCTCAGTTCCTCTAGCAAACAAATAAAAAAATTGAGATCAGATGCCGGAACGCTATCTGAGAAAACCAAGAACGTGTGAAGGGAATTCTTTGATATATTATTACAATTAAGTTATGTTTACAAGAAAACGGTTGGCGTTGCACTTCTAATACTTTTTTATGCCGAGTTCTTATGTTTACCAGGAGCATGCCCTTAAATGTAGTTGCTGCGTTATGATGTGAAACTGAGTTACGAGACTTCAAAATCGCATAAAAAAGGCTCTGTTTGAATAAATAAAAAATATGAGCGTGCTAATTAGAAAAAAACACGCATTCACGAAACTAGTCGAATATTTCTCCTATTCAATAAAAAATAAGAACGCGTCTTGGATGCATTACAATTCTAGAAACTTGGAATGCATAGAAGTATGTCTTTGAAAATATCAAAATTTGCAGTTTTAGTTTTCTTATTGTGCGTTAAGTTTTGAAAAATATGTACGTATCATATTTTGCAATAAAATAGTGACAATGAATTGGCGATTTATTTGCAAAAAGAACGAAATACGTAACACGCGCACAGACGCGATATTTGCACCGCAAACAGGAGCGTCAGCACAGCTGCCACCGGTATTATGGTTGGGGCCGTGTGACCGCCGCCTTAAGGCGCATGCGACAGGAAACAGCAGCACTTGAGTCGAACTTGGACGCGATACATCTGAAATGGTGCGCGGAATTGTGCATGTAGGAAATCACAGCGAAGCGACCTTTCACTTAAGCAACAGCTTGCGGAAGTTAAGGTCTGAGAATGAATCTCTGAAGGGTGGAATGAAGTTGGTCCGCAGGAAAGTCTGCTTTTTCCAAACTTTGATGCTGCAACTTGAGGCTACTTTCGTAGAAATGCGAACACGACTTGAAAAATGAGGACTTGAAAAGTGACCTCACTATGCCATGCTTAATTGACTTGGAGTGATCACTAGTGAAAGGGAGGACTGGCTTCTCCGATCTCTGCTGGAAGGCCCAACGAAGACCTGAGCTATGAGGATGTAACCGTAAATCGAGGAATTGTAATCCTTCCTTTGAAGGATTTTCCCACGTAAAACTTAATTCCGGTGCACAGTCTCCGAAAACTTTAAACATGATGTCAGGGGACACAACGCATGGATAAATGTCCAAGTAATCGTCGACATACCTAACACTGTGGAATCCTGAGAGGACCTGTCCAACTGAGCGTTGATAGCTCTGTCAACAAAAATAATAAATATTTCACTAAGGACTGCTGCAAGGCAAGACCCTATACAAACTCTCTTCTTTTGTCTTTAAATATTTTCTTCGTATTCTACCAAAGTGGACTGCAAACAAATATTTATCAGACCGATGAAGCCCCCAACCGAATCAGCGGAGGAATTTTGTAAGTCGCAAATTCCGTGCTCATAGATCGCATTGGTGACAGAGTCTAGAGCTAGTCTTGGTTCTAGGTTGTAATATATATCTTCAATGTCGAAGGACATAACTGAGTGCGGAATGGAACGAAAATGGAGCGAATTGAAGAGGGGGATTATTTCAAATGAGTTTTGGACTCTGAAAGATTGTGGGAGGATGATATTAAACAAAGAAGTCCTTTTTCCGTCCTCGTCCTCGATGTTTTATTAATTTAAGCATTCGCAGCACAAAATATAAACACTAAACAGAAGAAAATAAAAAAAGACATTGACAATTCTCTGTAACGTATGGTTGGCTTTTACCGCGTTTATCCCCCACTGTGCAGAGATACCTCGGCCTCTAAATGAACTCCTGCGCAAAGGGATCAAGTGGCGTTGGACGGATGCACAGCAAAATGCTTTCCTCCAACTGTCCAGAGCTATTGCTGAAACGGCATCCTTGAAGCTCCCAGACATGATCCGTGCGTTTGTACTGCAAGCCGATGCGAGCGGCTACGGTTTAGGTGCTGTGCTGCTTCAAGACTTTGATGGTGTCTTACGACCCGTTGCGTTTGCTAGCCATACGTTGACAGTAGCTCAAAAGATTACAACGTTTGCGAGCTCGAGGGCCCAGCTATCACATTCGACCTGCAGACATTCAACATGTACCTTGACTGCGCGCGCTTTGTGATCCAGTCGGATTATGCCGCATTGTCTTGGCTTCAGTGGTTGGAAAATCCGGCAGGACGATTAGCACGCTGGACACTCACGTTTCAAAAATATTTTTGCGCACAAGCCATGTTCACAAAACAAAGTCGCAGACGCTTCGTCACCCGCTCCGCAAGGCGAAGAGCTCTTACACGAGGATGCCAATGTTGAGAGGATGGATGCTTGGGCGAGTTGGTGAACCATATTTGACGTTGAAGAGAAAAATGAAGTAGTCGAATACACAATAGTTGTAAGTTCAGCGCGTGTGCTTGTCTTCCTGAGTGTATGGTGTGAGAGTGGTTTTCCTGCGCTGTCACCGTCAAATATGCCAATGTTGTGGCTGCGATAGATGCTGGCTCGCGCTGGGGTACTTTGATTAGCCTAGATGAGCTTCGTGCAGCACAGTAGAACAATGGACTTTGTGGCAGGGTCTCTGAGTGGTTGTCTTCATGTGACCGACGTGGCAACAGAGACGCTGACATGGGTTTCGACTCGTACTTGCTGGCCGAAGACGCTCTGCAGCTCCGGTACATACCTCAGATTGACGACGAGGAGGGTAGCTCTACAGATACTCTTTTTCGAGCCGCGATACCTCGCCAACTTCGCACGTCATTCATTAGATACTACCATAACTCTGCTTTGGCTGGTCACAGTAGTGGCTGGAAGACGTTTGAAAAGTTAAGCCGTGCTGCAACTTGGCCAGGAATTCGTCAGGACGTGCTGAGGTACGCTCGTTCATGCCCGTTTTGTCAGAAAGCAAAACCGCGTGGAGGTCGACCCCTTGGTCTCATGCAGCAAGTCGTAAGTTCATCCATATGGGTATGCTTTGCTGTCGACGTGATGGGCCCTTTCTCACGCAGTCCGCGTGGCAACCAGTACTTGTTGATTGTCACGGATCACTTTAGCAAGTGGATGGAGCTATTTGCATTGCGATCGCTGACATCCCAAAACATCTGGTTTGGTCTGATGGCAACGTTCACAGGCTTTTGATTTCCAACGAAATTGATTAGCGAAAACGCTACCTATTTCACTAGCCTAGTGTTCCGAGACTCATGTGCCGCATTGGGCATACAATACAGGCGGACGTCTCCTTATCACCATTAAGCTAACATCACAGAGCGGGTGAACCGGAACTAATATTGATGTTAATAGCTCACCCCGAACGTCACCATGACTGGGACGCAAAGCTCCCAGAACTCGCGTTCGCAAGACACAGTATCATTAACCGGTCGACTGGTTTCAAGCCAGCTTGCCTTAATTTTGGAAAGGAGCTTACTTTCCCGCTAGAAAACACTTGTACGACCAACAAAACCTGACGCTGCACGCTCATACGGTGAGTTTGCAGGAAGTCTACGACGCAGACTCAAGGACATTGTTCGTGATGCCCGGGAGAGCTTGGATGTTGCACGGCTGCAGCAAGCTGAGCAGTTCAATCGTAACCACCGGTACTTGCAATTTGAAGTTGGAGACCTTGTACTCCAACGGACACACCCAGTTAGTGACGCCCCCAGAGGTTTCACAGCGTCCCTGGCGAACAGGTGGAATGGTCCGTACTGAGTGCGAGACAAGGCCTCACACCTCACGTACACGCTCGTTCATTGTGAGTTTGGACGACTCGCTGAACCTGTTCATGTTGCCAGCCTCGAACAGTATTATGAATCGGTAGACGAACTTCTCTCGCAGGTGGAGAGTGAAGCCGATCCCGGTTATACTGAAAAATAAACTTAATTTTGCGAGGACTCTTTTTGATGTTGGTAACGAAGACGAAGACTAAGAAGATGCGCGTTGCAATGGTCTTTGACGAGGACCAATTTCCGCACCATACAGATTACGCGCGTAGTTCTGTGCGATATGCACCGACAGTGTGCTCGCAAATTTAGCTAGTCTAGTGCCACGCTCAACATTACCGACGCTTTCTTGTAGAAGCCTCTCCAGGAGACAACTGCTGATTTTTTCTTTTCGTTCTTTTCGAACCTTCGACATGTCCCGCTACCGCCACAACCGTTGCCAGAGGTTCTGTCAACCTCCTCCATGAGCCACGTGGTTTCGGGGACTACGGCGACGCAGTGGGTGGCTGAGGACCCTCTACCGGCCCTAGCTACGCCGCCAGACGCAAGAACTACGACCACGGCGGGACCTGAGAAAGCCAGGTCAGCAGCCATGGCAGCGTCTACGACGACGGCTACGGGGCGCTTACCAACGGACACCAGGACCACTACGAAGGACCACCAGAGCGCGACGTTGCATGCTACTGCCCCGGGGTACCCCTCGTCCTCAGGTGGCGAACCCGCATCAGGTTTTCCTGCTGTGTTGTACGGCCGTAACTCGGAGAAGATGAACGCCGAGAAGCTCTTCAATTTGCTCTGCCTTTATGGCAACGTCGACAACATCAAGTTTCTGAGGAACAAGAACGGCTGTGCCATGGTGGAGATGGAAGACCACCTGGCCAAGGAGTGAGCAGTGGGTAACCAAAACAACACACACTTCTATGACATCACGATGCGGCTCGGGTAGTAAAACCAGGCGTTCCTGAACGACGTACAGCTGCCCTTCAACCTTCCTGACGGTACGCTGTCCTTCAAGGACTTCACGGGCAACAAACTCTAACAACCGCATCACCAATCTGCAGGCGGCGTCAAAGAACAGCATCATGCCGCCTATACATTGTCGAAACCGCGTCCTCCTCTACCACCAACGACCAGTAAGGACAGCCACGGAGCCAGTGTACAGAGGGGGGGGGGTACTTGGGGGAGGGGAGTAGTTTGTGGGCTTTGCAGCCCATCACTGCGCGAAAGAACTCGAGCTCGGCGCCCAGCGCGCAACGTGCGCGCGAGCCACGCGGGGGCTCGAGGAAGGAGTCGTTCACTGCAAGCACAAAGTAAAGGTATGTGTTTCGAGGTCTCCCTCGTCGGTCCTTCCTTCGGATGAGCAGTAGCTCCGAACACTAGAAAGCAAATTCAGTGAAAAAATACTAAAATTTACCACACAAGAGTGATTAACAGTCATATGATTCTGTTCAAACTACTTTTCCATCAAAGCAACTCGTTATTCAGTTGCATTCAGCCTATTCAATGTTTTTGTAATGAATACATAGCATACCTCTCACGATCGCGAAAATTCGTGCACGCGAGCTATCACAGAAACCGGCACTTTGAGAAATTAGCAAAATATCAAGCTCACGAGAATAAAGCCGCTTATAGTACTTGTTTTACAGATGCATGGCGGTTATAAGCGCACGGTCTCGAGTTTTATATGCAACTTACTAAAATACGAAATAAGCGTAAACAGTCGCTACGATACTAATTGCTTTCCGCAGGTATGCTAGAAATGCCGGAAACACAGTTGGAATGCTACGCCGTCAAAGTCTTCTTTTGACCCCTTTGTCAAAGCAGTCATTTTTGATGTAAACTAAACACAAAACATCAGTATTCTTAGGCGACTAGCCGAACAGTATGCTCCAACGCAGCACGTTGAGTGTTGTCGTTGGGAAACCTGCGACGTGCAAACATATTTAATGCTCTATTTTGCCGTTCAAATGCATATAATTATTGAGCTTTCTCCCGTTAGCCTGCTCATATGCAGTAGTAAGCTATAGTGAGGGAGCGAGATTCGTTGCTACGTTATTGGTAAAAGAAATTTTCTTGTCCAATAAACGCATATCTTCAAATAAGATCTTCTAAGACCCTACAATAACCATATAATATAATATAAGAGCCCAATACGATTTATTAGAAGTTATAAAAAACAAATAAAAAGTTTCTTATAACTTACTAGATAAAAGTATATTGTTTTTATATGTTGTTATACGGTTCCTTTATATTCTTATGAGATCTTTTTTGATCATATGCCTTTTTTGTACAAAGCAATTTTTTTACATACAAGATTGTTTGTTAGGGTCCGACCGTTTTCCCGCGATTTACGCAGTCAAAAGCGAAACAGGAGCCAACCACCGCCTTCAGGAACGGCTTCAGTGCTTCACAATGAAACGCCGCACATCACTTCAAAAACTTCCTTGGTCGTACTATGCAACAGACTGCGTCGATTCGTTTTCTGCCCTGAATAAGATGGCGACGGTCGATGTTTTTGGGGTGAGCTATGGGGCCCCACCTCCAGCCCAGAAGTTGTTATATAAACCCCTTGGACGCCACTCATCGACAGCGAATCAGATTATTCTGCATTGAGTGGAAACTTCTTTCGCCGTTTTCAAAAAAGTTGACGGCATAAGATTGTTCACGAATAAGAACCGCCGCAGTACACTACATCATGGCACTAGGGAGGTGTGTGGCTCGCGTCGAGATCCACGTTGAAGCGTGCAGTGTTAAAGTTGTTTCCCCTTAATGACTGTGCGAGGAACGTCAATTTCAGAGTTTGCTATTTCTTAAGCCGTCGTCGAACCATAGTTTACAACCCGCAAACTAACGAGCTTACGTAGGGGCTCAATAAGTCTATGGCCATTATAATTTCAATGTATGTCGACCAAGAGCACAAGACGTGGGACCAGTGTTGCCCTAGGTTACGTTCGCCTAAAAAGGTGGCGGTTCAGGAGACCACCAGAGTGACAACATTTTAGTTGGTGCATGGTAGAAAGGTTCCAACAGTGCTCGACCCAATGCTGCCCATAGGCCTGTTTGCAAACAAACCGACGCCGCCCAGATGGTCACTCAACGGACAGAAGAGGTCCGCTATCTTGCATGACTGATTCGAGACCAACAACGAGTCGAAGCTGGCAGGTACAACATACGCCGTCGTGACGTTCATTTGTAGCCCGGAGACAGAGTATGGGTGTGGACCCTATTCGTCGCCGTGGTCTCAGCGAGAAATTACTAAAGAAATAGTTTGGGCACTACAAGGTTATTCACCGTCTTGGAGACAGGAAATACAAGGTGCTCCGCGACGGCACCCGACCATTATGACGCCATGAGTTACAACCTCAAGTAGTGCGCGTCGTTCGCCTCAAGCAATATTACGCTCGATATAACTGCCAACTATTTACGGTTAAGACGGCCCCGCAGTTACATGTTTGCTGGTATTTTGTTTATTTTCTGTTTATTTATTTAAGGTAGCATTGGTACCGTACCTTGCATATTAAAAACGTGGGGTGGGGGGGAGTTAGGCCGCTTGCACGATTGAAAAGAGACGCTTCTAATTATTACTTCTAGAAGATTCAAATATACTCTTACCCCGACTGTGAAAGATAAGATCGACATAACCTTGCCGAGTCAGTCTCGTCCTTGCTCACTCTCAAACATTTTAGGTCGACTATTCAAGGTATCGAACGTAGTAAATAAGAATCCCAGCGCCGCCCTTCTGACTCCACAAGCTTGCTCTTTGGCTCCCTTCAGCCAGTTGTCACACCGATGTTGTGACGCTCGCTCCTGCCGACTAGACGCTCATTTTTTAATTTCTGGCACAAGTTCGCCGATAAAACGTTCAGTTTCAGTTTAAGCTCGTAGAGCCTTCACTATCTGGGACAATACTTAAACATATATACTGAAAACACGACAGTACCATTATTGTATCAATGGCATGGAAACTCAAAAACAAAACCCATTCAGTGATTAAATCCTACAGTAAACCTTTGGAAACACATGGATACTTAGAAAGTTTAAGCTGGTTGTAGTCACACAATCTTAAACACAAAGATATAGACTTTTCTCCAGAAACTATTTCCCTCGCCTTATTTCTGCTGTGATAGACCTTTCTGATGTGAGGGCTTTGGGCTCCGCAGTAATGTGCTTTGCATACGGTTGTCAACTGCCGGCAGCAGTGGCGACCGCCGACAGCCCTTCGTGAAATAATGGTCCATGGAAGGGGAGGGGGTGGAGAGGGAGAGAGGTAGTCCAAGGAGGCAACGCAAAACAACAGAAATATAAAACTAACTATGCTAGGAAGAGCATGACTTTCTATGCTCTATGATAAAGCAGCACCGTTTTAAAGACTCTGTCAGTTGTAAAGACGTATCCTT
This sequence comes from Ixodes ricinus, assembly GCA_037355805.1. Lineage (NCBI taxonomy): Eukaryota > Metazoa > Arthropoda > Arachnida > Ixodida > Ixodidae > Ixodes > Ixodes ricinus. The sequence goes on along the minus strand of JAZHYW010003541.1, from coordinate 2,330 downwards.
GGTTTTGACAACGCGCGGCAATGCCCTTTTAACTAAAACAAGATATCACAATTTTTAGAGAGTTTGTTTTCATTTGTTTATCTTAAGAGAGGCGTATGCTACTCTATGCTTTGCCATTGCGAGTTATTTCATGTCACTGTAAACGGTTAATAAGGGTTTAAAAAACAAACACTTTTATCAAATATAAACATGCAATTATTCCAAATTAAGAAAAAAATAGATGCGTTCCTGCATTAACAGCAGAACAACAATATCGGCTAAGTGTATGTTGTTTTTAAATTAGAAACGAGCATTTAAAGATGATAATTTTTATATATGTAAAAAACTTAATTTTCACAAGGACTTAATTTTCGCGAATTCCGCGAATCGCCTAAAATTCGCAAAAAATAGGTCCCGCGGACAATTTCAGTAAAATTTAAACACATTAGAGTCTATGTTGAGATCCCACCACGTCGCGAAAATCAAAACCCGCAAATTATTTTACAATTTCAGCTTTGACCTAAATCGCGAAATATTGAGCCAGCGAAAAATAGGTCGTTTACAGTATTTTGACCGACGCTGAAAGAGAAAGTTACCAAAGTTCTATATACGCCACATTGAAAAAACTTCACAACACCAACATTTCGAAGCTCAAGGTCGCTGACCTTGGTCTTGTCAGAAGCGAGTCACTCGGTAAAAGGAACGGCTTCGACGGGCCATTCCACGTTGTAAAATGGACGGACCATTCTGCGTTACCATGGAAACGCGTCAATTGGAAACGTCTTTCAACATCACCCCATGATGAATGATTTCAAAGTGTACGCGGCGAGGCCATCAACGGCATGTGGCTTACCATTTGTTTCGTACAGGCACTGCCTTGCCTGTTGAGAGCTGCGCCGTCAATCAACGTTGCCGAGATCCCGGCGTTCCGCGTTCCAGCCCCTGACAGTCATCAATCAAATTACGGAAGTCATCGGCAGCAACCAAGTGTTATCGTCTTCACAACGCCCCCTGCCTCATCCGGATAAGTGACGTCAAGCTGTGCATCTTCCATAAAGGATGTTCCTCAAGACTTCTTGAACAGTTGGCGCGCCGAAGCTATCATCAAGATGTAGCTTAAAATATTTTTCGTGTAGGTTAGTCAGCCAGTGCTTGCTTTAAAAACCATTTTGTTTCTCTTATTGTTGTGCCGTTCCTGTGAAATCACAGCTGATTGCTTCAGAGTATGTAAGCTGTTATGTGGTAACGTTGACGCTAACCCGGGCACCTACAACTGAAGAGATGTTTCATTCGATAATGGAAGGTCAAGCCGAAATTAAGACGCAAGTTTCCGATTTAATTATCAAACAATCCGGTACCGACATGTCGATTGCCGAAGTCTTATCAAAACTTGCAGGTGTTGAGAAAGTAACGTGCGCTGCGAGCTAAATTCCTTGAGGTCGATGCTCTTAAACAAAATATCGGCGCACTCGAGATGACAGTAGCAACATAAACGTTTTGGCTTACTAATTCGGAAGATCGAAATCGACGTTAAAATCCTATCATCTTTGAAATTCCGGACGAATCAAAGGAGACCGAGTGACATTTAAAGGCAAGAGGAATTGATAATATATTCTTAGGGCGACGGAACGTTACTTGCACTTCTGTAGCGAGAATTTATCCTTTTGGTAAACACGTAGGAAAGCGGCCGATCATTCTTTACATTTTGGACTACAATAAAACGGTAGAAATCCTACAGAATACAAAGAAACTTAAGGGCACAAATATTTACATTCAAAACAAGTATTCCCAAGAAACTAGGGGTGTGCGAATAGTGATTTTCGAAACCGAATCGAATACGAATCGAATAATTGTGGCACCAAATCGAATACGAATACGAATCGAATAATTTTCGAATAGTTTTCGAATAGTAAGTAGACAGCTACTAAAGAAGAGCAAAGATATTATAAAATTATTTTTATTGATCCAAAATGTTTCTTAAAATTATTGTAAAAACGCGACTAGACGATAATGACGGAAGTTCAACGATATATAATTAAATAGAGACAAAATCCACTAAAATAATAAAATACTAAACATAATATCGCTGTTCACGCGGATGCTAAACATAAAATCCCAGTTCGCTGGAGCCCGGTACATCCTGAAGCATCGTACAGCTGCAACGGAAAAAGAGTAGCACAAGTGACCGACGACAGGAGCGGCAAAACCGCGACACGCAGCGCTATTGTTCCCGAGTGCGCCGATAGCGAGAATTGCCAGTCAGGTTCCATGTCTGAACGCGGGGTTGGCCGACAGAAATCAGACCATTCTAAAGCTCGCATTTGGAAAGCTATCTTATTCCTCAATTTTCT
>JAZHYW010003540.1:0-56585 GCA_037355805.1 Ixodes ricinus | reverse complement strand
ATTGAAGTTCAGATATTTTATATTGAAAACGTTAATTTGCAACTGCCACTCTTCACACCACGCCTCAAGAGACATCACATCACTCTGCGAAAGCGTACAGTCCTGCACGCCCTCTATTTTCGGGTATAAAACACAATCGTCGGCGTATAATTTTATCGTGGACTAAATACGAGTAGTCAGGTCGTTAACATACATCAGAAAAAGCAGTGGACCAAGCACGGTTCCCTGAGGCACGCCCGATTTTATTTGTTGGGGTCACGAATCTTTACTTTCATAATGAATACATTGAGTTCGGTTAGCAAAGAAGCCTGCAATTCATTTCGGTACAAACGGGTCTATTCTTAATGAGCGAAGTTTTAATATAAGATGGTGATGAGGTACTTTGTCAAAAGCCTTTTCGAAATCAATAAAAATGGCGTGCGTTTCTAAGAGGTAATGCAGATTTTTATGAATATTATGGCCGAATTCGAAAAGTTCCGTTTCGCAGGAATGGGATCCATGAGCTTACTAGGGACACTCCATGAGCTTACTAGGGACACATGAGCTTACTAGGGACACTCCATGAGCTTACTAGCGAAACTTCTTAACGATATTGGCCTGTAGTTACCAAATCCATTTTTGAACCGATTTTGTGAATTGAAATTACCTGCGCGTGCTTCCAATCATCGGACATTTTGCCTGTGTCTAAGAATTGTTGAAAGATCAGGGAAAGGAGGGTTCAGCACTCATGCTTGCATAGTTTGAGAAGTTTTATTAAGATTTTATCTAGGCCGGAAGCGGAGTTTGAGTGTGTTCTTCAATAAGTTTCAAAACGCCAGTTGCAGAAATAGTTAGGTGAGGCATTTCATGATACATAATATAATCAGGGTAGTAATCCGGAAGAGGAAACAGGTCCTCTGAGAAGACGTCACTAAAACATCGACTGAACCGCTCACACGGCTCGAGGGACTCATGTTGTTTCTAACGTCATCGGAAGATGAAAAAGACTCCCTTCCTTCTTCCGGATTAACCACGGTCCAGCACTTTTTGGGATTGGTCCTCATAATGTTACCAAGGTCTACATTAAATTTCTTCATTTCTGCGTTTTGTTATTTTGAGCTTGGTTGTCAGATTACGTTAATCGTATTTCTCCCATGCATCTTGGGATCTAGGTAGCGTGGTAGTCCTACAGAGACGATGCTTTTTATTCAGAAGTTTTTTTCAGTCGTGCCAAAAACAATGGCTTTTCAACGTTAGAGTGTATGTTTACTTTAGGAATAAAAAATTTCTGCCAGTTGAAATAATTTGAATTTAAGTAGATTCGAATTTTCATTAGTAGACCTAGAAGCAAAGTCCTCTAAATATGAAGTAGAAAATGATGCTAAATTTTGCGCAAATTGCATCAACATTTGCTTTGGGATAATTTGATAGGGTTTTAGTGAACGGGTTATATTGTATGTTGAATTGGTCATTTAAACTTTTACAAACGCTTGATCACTCAATGGGGGTTCACTATTAGGTGAACCCCCATTACACATTCGGGTTTTGAAGTAAAAAAGAGGCCTAAAACAGCAGAATCATGAGTTGGTTGATTATTCATTTGACACAAGGAGGGCGCACTTGCTACATCCACAAAGTGGCGACATTGTTTTGGAAAACTGCGCCAACTTTCAAAGGGCATGAATGTGAGGAGACCGGCCAGATAATATCAGGGAAATTAAAGTATCCAGCGAGCACGTACAAATCATTAGTGTGAGCTCTAACAAGCTGTTCTACGCATTCTTGAAGTAAACTAGAAGAATCCAAAATCCTGGAGGGTATGTAGTAAGCAATAACCAGAAAACAAACAGTCGGTGTTTTTATCCGGGCCCATACTCCCTCTAAACTTGAAATTATATCGCATTTTTTAACATGGAAAGTCTTTTTGATAGCCACCAAAACATTTCCTCCTCTACGTCCGGCTCGATCTTTCCGAACAATAAAATAATCGTCGCTTATAATCAATTCAGTGCTAGAAATTTTCTCCGTTAACCACGTTTCACTAATGATGACAACGTCACTCCATTGCATAGCAGAAAATAACTCATCTTGTTTTGCATACACACTTTTCGCGTTCGCAATAAAAACATTCAAAGTTCTAGAACAAGGGTTACGTATAGCTTGAGGAGAGGGGATGACTGCCGTTTTTTCACGAGCTATGATAAAAACGGTTTAACGCAATTGGCTTGCTGATCCAAAAAATGAATAAATAACGCGAACTTTTTATGATAAGTTTATCATGGCGTAGTTTGAAGGGCTGTCCTTGGTTTTTAGCGAACGTAACCAGCTCTCTTCTTGCTTTGCGAATTTCTTCGGGGAAGTCTTCACTCAAGCGAAAGTAGGTGCCCTTCAATTTAGGTGCCCTTCAATCCACGTCCTGACCGATCACAAACCCCCCACCTTCGCTTTTGATGCTAATCGGACCTCGTACTCGGACCGCGAAATTCGCCATCTCACATACATCTCCGAGTATACAACCAATCTGCGTCACGTGCCTGGAGCGAATAATGAAGCGGCCGATGCTCTTTCGCGTATCGAGACACTCACTGAGCCACTGACCTGGATTTCTCCAAACTGGCGAAAGCTCAACAAGATGACGCCGAATTGCAGACAAGGGAAGCATCTTCTACATCGTTACGACTTCGACTAGTTCCGCTGCCGCTCTCAAACTGTGACGTAATATGCGACACCTCAACGGGGACACCACGGCCATACATTCCCCCCGATTTTCGGCGCGCCATCTTTCACTCGCTCCATGACATCAGCCGTCCCGGTACCCGAGGAACCCGTCGGCTCTCTTCTTCACGATATGTGTGGCCCCAAATAAACAAGGACATTACCCTCTGGACGCGGACCTGTGCTCCTTGCCAACGAGCCAAGGTGCAGCGACATACCAAGAGCCCGCTGCATCCTTTCTGACCACCAGACGCCCGCTTCGACCACGTGCATGTAGACATTGTCGGACCCTTCCCGCCATTCCAGGGGTTTCGATATATACTCACATGCGTGGATCGTTTTACTAGATGGCCAGAAGCCACACCAATACCAGACATCACCGCGGAAACCGTCGCACAAGCATTCGTCACCAGCTGGATTGCACGCTACGGCTGCCCATCCATCATCACCACAGATCGTGGCAGGCAGTTCCAAAGCAGATTATTCGCATCACTTGCTAAAATGCTGGGAGTGCACCATGTACACACGACCGCCTACCATCCGTCTGCCAATGGCATGGTCGAGAGACTACATCGGCAATTGAAGGCCTCACTCATCGCTAGAGACGACAGGAGCAACTGGGTCAACCATCTACCCTTGGTGCTCCTAGGCATCCGATCCACTTTTAAGAAAGACGTCTGATGCACGGCCGCAGAACTTGTATACGGCACAACGCTCCGACTTCCGGGCGAATTTCTTACTCATCTGCCCACTCCACCACCGGACGTCCCTAGCCATGTTTAAGACCTTCAAGACCTTTTCACATCATTACGCCCGACACTGCCTCGACGTCAAACGCCACAGCAAGTGTTCATACCGACCGAACTGGACAAATGTACGCATGTCTTTGTCCGACATGACGCCGTTCGTCCTTCATTAACACCACCCTACGATGGTCCATTTCATGTCATCTCAAGAAATCAGAAGACTTTGACCATCCTCATCAATGGACGAAGGGACGTTATTACCATCGACCGGGTAAAGAATGCATTCATGGAAGGAGCCATCTCTGACACTGCAATCGTCACACACTCATCTGCTTCGACACCCTCACCCCACAAAACAGTTACGTGGAGCAAACAAACCTCTGCTCCACTGGAGTGGGGGGGGGAGACTTATAGCGGCTAAGCGGCGACGACAATAACAATGTGGCTCGTGAAACGAGCCACGTAGGCAGCGCCCGCCACGTGGGCACTCAGCACTCGAGGCCGGCTAGCCCGAGAGGGAACATTTATACCAGCCGGCTCCTTTGATCAACGGCAAAGCTCCCGGACTAGCTACTACTCCTTCCAGGTGTGTAAATAAATGAAGGGGCCAGTTTGGCCACTTCATGCCTTCGAAAGCGCAAGTTTCCTATCCTTATAAGAGTTGAATTTTACAATAATCGGCCTACACGAAGCGACGTCGTTTCTGTAGTAACCGATTCGATGGGCACGTTCGATAGAGGAAGGTTCTATTTTAACACCAAGCCTTTCTTATCAAAAATTGACGGCGTTGTCTTCCGACAGCTTTTACGTTTCATTCCTGCTATCAGTAACATTAAAGAACAACAAATTGTCTCATCTGGAATGACTTCCGAGCACGGCGCGCCTTTCTGCTATTTGTTCAAGTCCAGAACTGTTTCGCGTGGCGACCCCTGAGACGGCAGTAACGCCGTGCCTTCCTGATTTTAAGTTCAGCACCTGTTCACCTCCTCTTAACGGTCAGATTACAAAAACCGAAACACCAATAAGAGCAAAGTATGAGAGCGAAAATTAAGCAAACCAAAATATATGTTTCATCTTAGCAGGGTAAATTTTTACATCTGTAAACAGCAACAATAATGTGTCTCATCCTATTAAATACATTTTCCATAGAAAACCGGAAGTTCTTTATAGAATACCAGCGAATAAGAAATGGCGCTCAAATAGCTGACCGGAAGTCACTCGACGATTTCGAGCGTCGCTAGAATGTACCAATGTGATCTTGGACAAGACTAACTCGGCAAGGTCGTGTTGGCCATTCTGTTTTTTACAGTCGGTGTATGAGTAACTTGAATCTCTTAGGATTGCAAAGAACCGTTCCTTCTTAGTCATGCGCACAGCCATAAGACTAGCGAGGAGTACAGAACGTCTCGAGCGAATCACAGCACTTACCCATTCAGGTTACTATAGAAGGCTGTTTCTTCCTGTTTAGCACCAACGCAGATGACTGTATGGAAATAAAATTTGTAATCTCTTGGTAACCTGCTTGAACGAGGCTTATAATGAGCTCCTACAAGAAATAAGGTAAATCTTATGTAAACTCTGCTTTAAAGACCACCCTCCCCATGCCGTCATGGCAAAAGCAAAAGGGGAATACTAATTATTATACTTTTAGTTACTATTTACAAACGTTAAGGTTCGAAATGAGCAGTGACACCAATGTGTTCTTACGCCTAATTACATATTTTACAAAATAAATACCTCCGTTAAAGGGCAATGCAGCATGAGCGGTCATGACATCACTCACTATTAAAATATACTTGAACTTAAGTTTGCTCAAAGTAAAAGGTACACTGCCCGCTAAAAACCCTTTTCGAAACTGTAGGAAAAGACTGAGCAGACTACAAAATGAACAAAATTTATGGTCCTTGATACAAATAACTTAGCCACCAAATACTTGCACGGAGCGTAAACCCAGCCATGGGTCTAACGCACTCTCCGAAACTCCTGCACCTTTCTCTGACTTGCTCCTTTTTTGCAAAAAATTTAGAAGTGGGGATGGTTTAGCTGCTTTTACCCGTTCGTTCATCTTTTGAAACTTGAGCACCCGTGCTTCGCCAGAAAACTTGAGAATAACATGCTTCGGAATTTCGGGCGTAATATAAAATTAAGAGTCGTAGCCCATCAAGGTACTATGGCAAATACTACAACGTTAATTGTTTTTGAGACAACCGATTTAAAAGTGGGGATGGTTAGACTCGTTTTATGTATTCGCTCATCTTTCGAAATTTGGACACCGGCGCCCTGCCAGGAAGCTTTTTGAGAACCTAGTTCCGAACTAAATGCGGAATATAAAACTAAGGTTCCACAAACCTATCCTAGTATGATAGTTAATATTCCAAAATGAGTAGTTCTTTTGACAACCGGTATAAAAGTGGGGATGGTTCGTCTGCTTCTAAACATTCGTTCATCTTTTCAAAGTTTTGGCACCCGTGCCTTGCCAGCGAACATTTTGAGAACCACCCAGTTTTCAACTAAATTCAGAATAAAAAAATTAAGAGTCGTCTCGCCAATCCTGTTTTTTCTGGCAATTACTGCAACTGGAATCCTTTTTGAGACAACCGGATTGACATATGGTATGATTTGCTGTATTCGGAGATCTTTTGAAATTGGAGCACCCGCACCTGGACATAAAAAATGTGTGAACAACCTAATTTCTAACTAAATGCGGAATATAAAAATAAAAGTCCTGGGTCATCCTGGTGCCATGGCGAATACCCCTACCTACATAAGTCCTTTATGATAAAACCGGTTGAAAAGAAGGAAAGGTTCGGCTGTTTTTGCCGTTCGTTCATTTTTTTAAAAATTAGGGCATTCGCGCCTGGCAGGAAACGCCTTGATAACAACTCCGTTTCCAACTAAAGACGGAATACAAAATTAGGGGTCCTCCAACCAAATCTGACACAATGTCAAATGCTCCAAAAAGAATAATTCTTTGACAACCTCTTTAAAAGTGGGGATGCTTTGGGTATTTTCACGTATTCGTACATCTTTTGAAATAAGCCACACGCGCCTCGCCAAGGAACTTTTAGAGCACAACCTAGTTCCCAACTAAAATCGGAATATAAAAATAAAGAGTCCTCTAGACCATACTGTTAATTATTTTTTTAAGACAACGGATTTCAAAGTGGGGATGGTTAGGCTCTTTTTACGGATTTGTTCTGCAATTTGGACACCGCTCCTCGCCAGGGAACGTTTTGAGAACATTCCAGTTCCCAACTAAAAGTGGAATATTAATGTCTTCTACCCTATCCGGGTACTATGGTAAATGCTAAATAATTCATCATTCTGAGACTACGTGTGTTAAAGTTGGGATGGTTATTTGTTTTTACGCATTCGTTAATCTTTTGATATTGAGGAGTGAGCGTTTTGAGAACAACCTAGTTACTGACTAAAGGCAGAATATAAATTATGAGTTTCCTAACCCGTCTTGCAACTATTTTCAATGCTGCTGTTTAAAAGTGGGGATGATTTGGCTGTTTTTACAAATTCGTTCAACTTTTAAAATTTGGGCACACACGCCTGGTGACGAAGCTTTTTGAGAACAACCTAGTCTTCAACTGAAGGCGGAATATAACATTAGGAGTCCTCTAGCCCATCATGGTACAATGAAAAATACTCCATAATGAATCCTTTTGGAGACAGCCGGTTAAAACTTTTGGATGATTTGGTTGTTTGTGTGCATTGGTTCATATCTCAGAATTCGGGCAACCGCGTCTTGGCACAGGTCTTTTTGAGAACCTACGTCCACTAAAGCAGAATATAAAATTAAGAGTGCTAGCCCATCTTGATACTATGTCAAATATTTCAAAATAAATTCTTTTTGAGAAAACCGGTTTAAAATCAGGAATGATTTTGCGGTTTTCCGCATTCGTTAATCTTTCGAAATTTGGGCACCCGCGCCACCCGAGGGATCTTTTTGACAACAACCTAGTTTCCAACCATAGGCGGAATTTAAAATTAAAAGTCCTCTAACCTATCATGCTACTATGTCAAATGCTCCAAAATAAATACTTTTTGAGACAACCTACCTAAAAGTGGGGATGGTTAGACTGCTTTTACGCATTCGCTAATCTTTTGAAAGGGGGGCCCCTGCGCCTCGCCTGGGGCGTTTTGAGAACAACCTTCCAACTTAACTCAGAATATAAAACTAAGAGTCATCTAGCCCATCCTGGCACTATGTCAAATACTCAAATATAAATTAGTTTTAAGAAAGCCGAAAATAAATCGGGGGTTGTTAGGCTCTTTTTATTCATTGGTTTTTCTGAAATTAGTGCACCAGCGCCTCGCCAGGGAACATTTTGAGAACAACCTAGTTTTCAACAAAAGACGTAATGTAAAATTACGAGTCCTCTAACAAATCCTGGTACTATGTCAAATGCTCTAATATGAGTCCTTTTTAGGACAACCCGCTTACATTTGGGGATGATTTGGCAGTTTTTTTCAATCGTTCAACGAATTCGAGCACGCGCGTCTTGCGAGGAAATGTTTTGAGAAGAACAAATACTCCAAAATGAATCATTTTTGAGACAACCGGTTTAAAGTTATGAATGAACTGTCTGTCTGTGCGCACTGGATCATTTTTTTTGAAATTCGAACAACCGAGCCTTACCAGCCAACATTTAGAGAACATACCCTAGCATACTGCCACACGCGTCGCCGAGCGAGCGCGTGCGTGGCCGCATGGTTACCGCGCTTGACCGTCGCGCGGAAGGTCTAGGTTCGATACCCGTCAGCGGAATGCTTTTTTATTTATTGTTCCAACCTGGCGTTCTCGTAAGATCGAGAACATTCCCGACTGATCGAGTTCCGAATGTTCTACGCACCGAATATTCTACGCCGAATGTTCCAGAAACCCACGAGGGTACATACAGACTCCGCATGGCGAGAGGAGTTAGTCTCGCTCCAACGTTTGATCCTGCTGTTTCGCCGACATCGACGCTTGCAACGCTAGCCTTTTTCTATTTTGTTTTTATGAACAAGTTCGCTCCGGTAAACATTTAATGTGCTCCAGTTTTCGTCGCCTCATCAGTTGTCATTCGTGACAAGTGATTTCCTATAGCATCCAAAATAATCTAAAATGATTCATTTGTGAGAGAACCGTTTTAAAATTGGGGATTGTTTGGCTCTTTTTTACACATTGGTTAATCTTTTGAAATTCGGGAACACTTTGAGAAACTTTTTGGGGAACAACCTAGTTTTCAAGTAAAGGCGGAATAAAAAACTAAGACTCGTACCCGTTCCACGTGCTATGGGAAATATTCCAATATTGCTTCTTTTTTGAAAAAAAACCGGTATAAAATTGGGGATAGTTCGGCTGTTTTACGCATTCTTTCATCTTTTGAAATTTGAGCCCCCGTGCCTCGCCACGGATTTCATTTAAAAAAAACCCAGCTCCAAACAAAAGGCTGAATATAAAATTAAGAGTCCTCTAACCCATCGTTACTACGTCAAATACTCCTAAATGAACATTTTTTGAGGCAACCTGTCTACATTTGGGATGCTTTGACTGTTTTAGTTCATTCGCTCATCTTTTGAAGTTCGGGCACATGCACCTCGCCATGGACCTTTTTGACAGCAACCTACCCTATTGGAAAAAAATTAACCGCAAGATATAAGCGGCTTATATAATTCTGGTAACATTCTAGATATATAAAATTAAGTGTCCTCTAAATAATCTTGATACTATGGCATACTCCAAAATGATTCCTTTTTGAAACAACCTGATTAAAATTGGTGATGGTTTGGCTGTTTTTACGCATTGATTCATCTTTTGAAATTTGGTCACCCATGCATTGCCAGAAAACTCTGAGAACCTAGTTTGTAACTAAAGGTGGTATATAAAACTGGAGTCTGTTAACCCGTCCCGGTACTATGGCAAATAGTCCAAATAAGATCCTTTCTAAAACAATCTGTTTTAAAGTGGGGAATGTTAGGTTGATTTTACGCAGTCTTTCACCTTCGTAAATTTGGGCAGCCACAGATCGCCAGGAAAAATTTTGAAAAAAAATCTAGTTCCAAATTTTAGGCGGAATATAAAATTAAGAGTCATATTCTATCCTGGTTCTATGGGAAATACTCGAAAATGAATACTTTTAAAACACCCGATTTAAAAGTGGGGATCGTTAGGCTCTTTTTATGCATTTGTTCAACTTTTTAGACTTGGGCACCCACTCTTCGCCATGTAACGTTTTGAGAACAACCTAGTTCCCAGCTAAAGGCGGAATATAACATTAGATGTTTTCTAGCCCATCCTGGCACTGTGGGAAATAATGAAAGAAATCATTTTTGAGACAAACGGTATAAAATTTGGGATGGTTTGAAAGTATGTCTGTAATCTTCTTTCTTTCCAAATAGGGGCACCTGCACTTTGGTAGCGACATTTTTGAGACCAAGCCAGCTCCTAACTAAGAGCGCAATGTAAAAGCAAGAGTTCCCTAGCCCATCAAATATACCAAAATTAATCTTTTTAAGACAACCGGTTAAAAAGTGGGGATGATTTGGCTGTTTTTACGCAATTGTTAATCTTTTTAATTTTGGGCACACATGCCTTGCCAGAAAACGTTTTGTTAACCTAGTTCTTAACTGAAGGCGGAATATAAAATCATACCTCTTAAAACTCACCCCGGTACTATGGAAAATAAACGAAAATGAATGCTTTTTAAGACAACCGGTTTAAAAGTGGCGATGGTTTGGCTGTTTTTTACGCATTCGTTCATCTTTAAAATTTGGGTACCGGCGCCTCGCCAGGGAACGCTTTGAGAAAATTTTACTCCCCAACTTCATACGGAATATAAATATAGGGCCCTGGAGCACAGTGTGGTACAATGGCAAATACTTCAAATTGAATCTTTTTTGAAGAAACTGGTCTCAAAGGGGGAATGGTTAGGCTGCTTTGCGCAATCGTTCAAATTTTCAAATTCGGGCACCCGCGCTTTTTCAGGTAACTTTTTTAAGACAACGGCGGTTCCCAAATAAAGTCGGAATATAAAAAGTAAAGCACTCTAGCACGTACTGGATGGCTAAATCGGACATTTACAAGTACGTTTTAAAAAATCATGTAGGTGCCGTTATAGCGTTTGATTGGTGGAGCCAATGGTTTCCACCTATGAGACGCCATTAGGTCACTTCAGTGAACGTTTAAGACGAACATGTAATGTCCAACCTAGCCATTCTGATACAATGTCAAATCCTTCAAAATTAGCCCTTTTTGAGAAAACCAGTTCCAAAGTGGGGGTGGTTCGGCAATTTTTACGTCTTCGTTCATGTTTTTAAATTTGGGTACACTTGCCTTGCCATTGAACTTGTGACGGCAACGCAGCTCTGAACTAGAAGCGTAATATAAAATGTAAAGCCCTCGAGCACGTCCGGGTACAATGGGAAATACTTCTAAATGAGTCCTTTTTGAGAAAACGAGTTCCAAAGTAAGTATAGTTTTGCCATTTTGACACATTTGTTCAACTTTCTAAATTCTGGCCCTCACATCTCACCTAGGATCCTTTTGATGTCTACTGAGAGCTTAACTGGTAAACAAAATACAAACTTTAGGATGCTGGTTTATAAGTGGCTGCTATGCAAGTCCTGTAAAATGAGCTTGTATTCTAAAATCCTCTAAAGTAAACTTGTCTCAAAATGAACATTGTCCAACTATTTCCTAGTATGGGTTCATCATTTTACATTTTGACACCCGCGATTCATCTAGGAACTTTTCTGGATCTTGAAAGTTTTTAACTAGGGACGAAATATAATCTTTATGAGGCTCAACTACAAGCTGATGCAATGATAAATCCTCTAAAAGGAGCTATCTTTGAGAAAACATTTCTTGAAGTGGACATGGTTCAACTGTTTTAGTCATTCGCGCATGATTTCATATTTAGCAACCTGCGCCTTGTCTGGGGACCTTTTAAGATTAACCAAGCACTCAAGTGGCAAAGAAATAAAATTTTCGGTCGCCGAAAAGAAGCCGGTGTTATTTCAAAATCGTGAGATTTCCCCTTTCGAGGATTGTGATATGAAGTCAGATATTTCAATACACGCTTCTCCCGATTTTTTTTGTGCTTTTTGTGTGTAGGGCGATTTTGATAATTAAGTCAATTGGAAACATTTTGATACGTTATTAAATATTACTTTTGACATGTTAAATGTGAATGCTAAGTTACCATGAATAATTTTCTCATAAATTTGGTATTCATCGCAATGCTCCCACTTCATACAATAAAAAATATGTTACTTATAATTGCATAACATAAATAATTAGCGGAAATATCTAGAAATTGTTTTACAATTTTGTTTATTGTACTATGAATTAGCTTTTTTGTTTGCTATTTAATTAATGTAATTAACATAAGACTATAAAATACCGTAAACATCTCAACGAGAACGATTCCACCTTACTTGGCTAATTGGTGTCATGAATAAAAAAACTAATTTCAGATAAAAAACAGTGTACCCAGCACATTATCAATTTTGCTGGTTTACAGCAGTCGTATGGCAAATCTTGTACTATGCTGCCTTTTTAATTAAGCTCGTCTGAACTTCGCTGTTTTTTTTAAATTTGTGTGAGGTTCTTTTGAGATATATTTATATACAGATGTAATAGATAACCTAGACACTTCAGAATTCGCTGTAAAATTGGGGAGGGATTCCTAATTTATACAGGTATAACGAGTTTTTTACACCCAATTATAAAATGTACATTTTGATTACCTTAGTAATTTCCGAAGTAGAAATACATAAAAAGATTAGACTAAAAAATTTGCACTTTACACGTCATTTTGAAATTTTGGCACGAGAATAGCGGTATATAAAGGAATGGCGTAAAAGCATGGCGAATTGCTTAAAACGTAATGTTTCGGTGTTCTGATAATATTTGAATATTAAATGCTTGGGCTTCTATGAGAGCGCTGGGGCAAATTAACGTCTAAGAGATGGCGCAAGCTTACGATGGCACACATTTATGGGGATCCAGAGAAAAAAATGTACTGCGCACCCACGAATCTGCGAAAGCATTTGAAGTTACCGCATTAATCGGCTTGGTAACGTATCGTATTACGATTTACCACAAAGCTTCCCAAAAGTGGTGGAAGCATCGCCTTAATATTTCGGAAGACCTTGCTTAAAAAAGTTGAAAAACAATATCTGAACTTTTCTCACTTGCGGCGCTCGTGGGCTATTCACGCGCTGGGGCAACAATGGACTAATGGCGGCAGCGGCCGCGGCGTAACCTATAAAGACTGTAACACGAAGTTGCATCTGAATGATTGCGGTCACGTGGTTTATGAGCCACGGTGCCATAAAAGGTGCGAATAGGTGAAATACAGATTGGTCGTTTGCAAGAGCCTCGCCTTTCCGCCGGCTTCCTTCTGCGCCACACGACAGCCCAGCAGAAACGCACTTGCGATCAAGCTCCGCAGTAGGCGTCCGCATTATATTGCAAATGCTCTCCGTGGTCTTGGATGAACCGTCTCTTCAATAAAGACTATCTGGCGTTAGCTCACCACCCGGTCGCACCAACAGCAGATGACATGAAGCTTAAATTACACGGAGAACCACAGGTTGTATTCGTATTGTGTGGAGTAATGTTTCATAGCCAGCGAAAACTAAATCATGCACTGAATAATATAGCGCTATAAAAGAGCGCGCCGATTGTGATTCAGGAACATCGTCTGCTTTTGACGCGGCCTGGGGGTAGATTGACGTAGAGAACCTAGAATGAAGAGAAGGTGCACCTCAAACCCTGGGGAGCGTTTGAAATCTAATGCAGACACCTTCTTCGGACTCCTCGTATCACCTATAAAACATAAATATTATGAGGAATTCCTACATCGTTGCTCTTTCGTCCTGCTGATACATATACCTTCCTTTTTTCCTACTCAGTCGTTGGACATACGAGCTACCCCGACGTTCTGCTCTTTTTAAGTGGATGGTGGCCAGCACTGAAAGTAGGCAAGTCTCTGGACACAATCAACTCATTATATGTGCAAATTATTTGACTATTGACTTTGATGCATAGATTTGTGCGTCCTTTCAGGCCCAATCCAACAAACGGCATAGTTCATCCACCTAATCAGATTGGAGACATCTCAGTCGATCACAGCTATTGGCACTTTGAGGCAGCCGTGGATGGTCGTCGCAATAACCGACCTTCAGTTCTTGCTTTCCCTTATTTCGTTCTCTTCAATTCATCCTTAGAACAGCAGGTCAGTTTATTGCCCCATCAGGTCCTACTCTGTCGTTCTCCTCACCATAGGTTTCTTTGGATGCTCTTCAACGCCCGCTTCAGTGGCAACTCGGCAGGGCAAGAGAAGGTCGGCAATGGCGGTTCAAATCTGGTGCGGGTTTAAAATGCCACTGCAGTATAAATCATACCTTTCAGCCGTATGGAGATGTTTTAGTCAAACTGAAGCATTCCACCGAACTAAAAATTGAGCCAAATAAATCGTTCTGGCCGAACGGGATATTCAGGCAAATTGGGCATTTAGCTGAATCAAAATGTTCTGGCCAAATTGAAGATAGAGCCAAATTGGGAATTCAGCCAAATCGAAGCGTTCTAGCCGAATTGGAGGTTTAGTCTAATTGAGGCGTCAACCAAATCAACACCTCGGCAGAATTCGAATGACACCACCAGCTTTCTGAAAAGTGGTAGCTTTTAAGCTCTGTTTCCCCTTGTGACTTCTTTAAAGTTTCTTTTTACAATGGACCGAAGCGGACGCTACCAGCCACCTCACTCAATTCAGCGCTGTAAACATATCACACAATTAAGCGTTGATGTTTCCTTCCCGAGGGGCATACGTAACCTTCTCACGGATTTGTATTGAGTATTAACGCTTGCAGTGTTTGATGCGGTCCTTTTTAAAACCAAACGGTGTATCGTGTTCTATTTATTGTAGGTTATTGGAGCAATAAACGGCTCGGGTGCACCTCCATTGTCTGTGTCCATGTGCTTGCTTTCGAAAGTTGGGACAGTGGGTGCAGCCAGCACTCGATCCCGCCGTAACAATTAACGTATTCTTCAGAATTAAAAAAAAAACGCCACTGCTCTCCGTGACAAAGTGGCTGCTAGAAATAAACTTGTACAATGTAGACATTTTATACATGTACTTTTACATTTAACTCGTTGTTAATTTAGGCTTATGCATGGATGTCAACTTTAAAAGAATGAACCCCCACAATGCATTCTCCTAGGCAAACTAAATAAATGAAATTGCCCACTAAAAGAGAACGTTACAGGCTCGTTATTTGCCTGTGCTCGGTAGACCTATGTCAGACGGTACTCATTTATTTGTAACAAAGGATGTACCTTCATATTCGAATGGCCTGCTCAAAAGGGTATCGTAACAAACGGGTCACCTGTTTTAAATGGGTGCCGTATAAAAAGGATACTTGCCTCAAACGGCTTCTTGCCTCAAAGGGTACTTGCCCAAACGGGCACCTATATCAAACGGGTTCCGGTATCAAACTGTTGCATGTATCAACCGTGTATTCCCGTATTCTACAATACCATATGGCCTCATGGGTTTGAACAGTTTGCAACCGGATCGAATTTCAAACATTTTTTTATTACGGACTGCATTGAGAATTTAGATATTCTCAAGAATATTGGCTGAGTCACAAAGATAAAAAATATGCCCCAATCAAATAAAAAACAATGTATCAGGGAATAAAAAAACTGTTTTTCTACCCTGGTTATTGGTGGCGAATCCCCGCTTTTTAGATAAACTAGCGCATGTTCATATCGTGCTGCCTTCTACAGTGTATCTCCACTGCCAGTCATGTCCGCCTTCTTCAGTGTGAGAAAATACCACTATCATAACCGAATCGGTACATACCCTGTATAATTCATAGATTTGGGGGATAGCCAGGATTAGATTTACGCCAGTTATGTAGTACTCGTAGTTTAGTATCCCGAATCCGCGCACAGTCATGTTTTTGTAGAGCTCTTTGGCAGCCTTTCTAAAGTCTGAATGCATTACAACATCTTTCAGGTGAGGTAGGAGTCGACGATTCATTGGAGTTGGTTGTGGACTAATGGTGAACAAGAATTTGCTGGTTGTTGTCATGCTTCTTAGGAAGTCATAATCCAAAACTGCAAGAAAACGGCAAAAATAAACACTGAAAAGAAGTAATGGAACATTTATGTTTATATCTAGCCCAGTCCAAAAGGTCATGCACTAGCCAAGCGTATTATCGACAGAGCGATCAAAGGCAGCGCAAGTATTACCAGGTGCTGACAACTTGGAAGTGCGTTACAAATATTAGCGTTAATATGATGCTCCGAAGGCACTCCTGACTGGTGTGTTTATTATGTTCTGCCTGCCAAACTATCTACAAGGTGGCAGCAAAACACCTTGAGTAACTTGCTTGCAATTCTACGTGATGCAACGATCCTGGTGATGGGTTCAAGAAGCGCCGGCGAGGAATGCGTGCATCAAGAACCGTCGCTGCCGTGTTGGCGTCATGATTGTCGGCTAGCATAGCGTGCGCACATCAATCAGCAGTGAATTGAGCTAGAGCAAAGCAAATGATTCGCGTATACACTTCCTCCTCACTGCTACCGGTAGGGTCACGGGGACATTAGCCTTACGCAGTAACCATCTTACCGTACGAAAAGCAACAGCATAAAAATTGAGGCGCGTGAAGCGTACATGTCGATGGCCGGATCCATAAACCATAGTAATATCGTTACAATAAATCGGTGCTACAATGAATCAATTCAATGATTAAACCTTGAGTGAGCAGGTGAACTGGTTCCTATTAATTATAATGTATCACCTGAGACTGAGGGAAAAGATGAGTTTGAAGTCGAAGTAAATAAAACTATGACAAAGCCTCAAGAACCTAGAAGTTTCAGACGTTATCCTCTCATGATTTGTTTTTCTTCATGTTGGAAGTTCCTTTTTTTTTGCACACAACAGACTCATGTTTTGCATTCGAATTATCAAATATAAGTTGAGCTACATTTCTCTTATCAGAGATCGTTCTGCTTTAGTTTGTAAGTTATGTGTTTTTGGAAAGTCATTATATTTTCAAGTATGAAAGTAATCTTTCACATTCAATAACCCTGGGTGAAAGTATGGACGGATATACTTAGACAGCTTTAAGGCACCCTTCAAGTTCGTGTGTAGGAGCTGCGACCTCTAGATTTCGTTGCAGGCAGTACTATACGTCAGTGTTATGCCTTTTTCTGTCGATCGTAATTTTGTATACCCTTTAATATTAAATTTTATTATTTCGATTAAAATTGCACAAGAAAAAAGTTACTAATCAAAAACGTGCCAAAAGGTGTACATACAGGGTAAATTATTGACTAGAACAAAACTGAAAAGTGTGTGTTGAAGCAAATGTTTCGTTCTCAATTGTATACTGCAGAAGGACCTAAGACAGATTTTCAGATTTGGACAATCGCCACAGGTGGCTCATTTGAGTGTTCCGCTAAGACAATATACCTTTGGCACAACAATAATCCTTGCACACGGTGTATCCAACTACAAACAAAGAGCCAAATAACCCTAAAATAGCGGTTTTTCTTAAAATGTATTTTTTCCTACATACCACGAGTACCTATCCTTCCTTTTACCTCATGTACACACGCAACCGACGCTTCGAGCTGATAAGACAAATCATGCAGCATCAAAAGCGCGCCATCTTTGTATTCGTCTTGTTCCTGTATGCGATCTATCATCTCTGAATCAATCATGAACAATAACTGTCTCGTAACTTGAGCTTATAACGCAGCCTGATTTGTCCCGTTACCATGTAGCGTCGCATGCGTCTTAAGCTGAAACGAAGTACCTTCTGAAAATAATGCACTGGGGTTTGATGACGGTAACCGTTTTAGATTCTAATATTTGGTCATTATATATATTCAACTTAAATTCAACATTGGAATATAGTTCAACTGAGGACATTTTTTTACTTTGATAATAAAAAACAACAATAAAAAATTGCAATATTAATTTTCACAAAATGTATGTTCTTTGTAGTAGCTTTTTATCAGTCAATAATTTCAATCAATTATTTTCGTTTGCTTTCACCAGGAACGATGGTAACTGGGGCAGAAAGCTGCAACACCTGCTGCTTGACAAGGCGCCATGTAAAGCTAAGCTCTTGATGAAAAATTAAAAAAAAAATCTTATGCTACGTAAAATTGACATATACAAAGCCGTTCATTTTAAAAGACATATAGAAAGCTTTTCTTTGGGATGCAAAGCTAGGCCTTTCTGATTTTTTCTGTCAAATGACAATTATTCAAGCCACTTATGCCGGATGCACGAACGTCGCTTAGCTTAACTCAAAGCGTGTCTTCCCTAAGGCCTGGTTCACACTTACAGCTAATCTGCTGCCGCCGAAGCGGAATCGGCCGCGGCATTGCACAGTGGACGCTACGCTCGGCGGCCGAATTCTTGCAGATTCGCCCGCCGATTCGCAAGTGTGAACCAGGCCTAAGTCGGATTGCCGTCCTAAACCTAACTCGGCTAAACACGTGCTTAAATTCCGGTTGCACAACAACTCGAGTTTACAGACGCGCTCCAAGCTGAACGCTGGATTTGCGTAGGGAATGTAGGGACAGACAGAGCGAACTTGGAAACGTTCAGAGACGAATACGATTGCAACAGAAGAATCACGTGATGTAAACAAGCTTTTTGGCCGTGGTAGACTGCGTCGGTGGCTGCGTTCCGGTGTGTTTTTTATGTGAGTAACATTTGAAACGCCGACAAATACAATAAATGTTATGCTGACCTTTCGAAAACAGGAGTCGAAGCTTTGAGTAAACGCGAAATATATATTGCCTATGTAATTGAGAGTTTAATATTGGATCATAGAAGAATATGTTTTCGCTGACAGTAGTTTGTGTGCCCACATTTCGAGTAAAGGAGCCATCGCGGGGCCCCAAATTTCACGAAACGCGAGAAGGACGGTTTGCTGGCTACATCGCTGAAGACTGCGAACCATCATCGGGAATAAGGAGGCGGGTAAGATATGACTACAAAAACCAAGAATCATGAATGATACCGATGAAGTTCAAAACTGTTGACCAGCTCGCCTCGGCAGCTGCGAAAGCGCCCCAGAAAACGTCGAATAGAAGGCGTCGAGAGATCAGATCGCGAGTCAGGGTTAATTGGATCGACCAATCATGCTCACGGAACTGCTTTGCATTACCGTTGAGCATCTGCTGCAACCCCAAGCGGACTTGAGTTTCACACTGTGCTGTGCTGCAGCCTTAGGCATTTTTATTCTATATGCCCCTCCGCAGGAAAAGATTATTTGTCTATATATATGCCGCAGTACGCCAATATCCTGAAAATGGTAGCCATGGTGAGCACTTTGAACAGCTTGGTATCTCCAAACCGATAACTAACACCCAAGTCTTTTGTTCGTGTATATTGGAAAGAAGACACAAAAATTGTAGTTTTCCCTGATACCTCTACAATTTCTACTGTATTTATTGCGCATCTTTTTTATGAACTAAAATAATCACTCTCAACCTGTGCATTTTATCATAATAACTAAAACAACTCGGGTGAGAGGTAGAAGCTTAGTTGTTGGGGATCAGGAAGTAAGCTAAAACACCCGCATTGAGGGAAAAGTTTGTGCTTTCGTAGTTTGAAGCCGCATTTGAACCCCAGGGACCCTGTTGGCTTGTTGGCTCGGTCAGTGAAGATCTGGGAAAATAAACTTGCAAATCTCCGCAATAGGTGTTGTCAAAACATGACTTGAACGAGTCGGAATAAAGTGCGTTTTGCTGTTCTCCCTTATTCTTTTATATGTAAAGTATCTCCATTTGTGCGAAGCACATAAATGTGTTTTTATCTTCATATTTGTTTTCCTCACTGTTTGCCTTTCTATGTGAATTACCAACTCTTTCAAGTAACCACTTTATAAAAACACATTGGTTGAACTAGTCATAAGTACCTCTCAGTGCATATGCAAAAAAAAATTAAGGAGAATCGCTTTTTTGCATTTTAAGGTTCATAAGATTTGCAAATGCTCATATAAACAATTACGATTCTAAGCTTGCCTTAGTGGTTTGTCCTATAGCACACTCTTAAAATGAGTTTATTAAACTACACAATTGAAATTTTACCTATCCGGCTATTTTCCTAATAATACTGAAGATCTTGCTTACAACAAATTTATTGGTCAAGGCCATAGTCACCTGATTCAGTGAAATATAAACTAGCAACCTTACAGCACTATCTTCAACCAGGTCATTTCTGTTTGAGATAAGGTTGAATAGCTTTATTATTTATTTTTCCACGGCCCTGGTTAGCTGTCCCTCTGAGTTTTGTTCGCTCGATTTCTACCGTGAGCTGCCATCCTTGAACAAAATGCAGCTCGTACAAATTCAGTATAATCCCGTCATTGCAAACGGTAATTCGGGCTAAGCTATTGAAACCAGGCAAAGCCCCCATTTATAACAATATTTGTATACGTCTGTTTGCAGCTGCACCAAATATCAGGAACAGCGAAGCACAGTGAGTGAGATATCACTTAGTGGAACTTCAATGTGCCTCTTGTCAGTGTAGCAACTGAAATAAGAATTGCAGTGCCTTCATATCTGTTTTTTTTTCAGTATATCTTACTTGATCCAATTCCTGAAGCATCTGCCCGTTTCCAACATGTAAGGATTTCAACATCTTCATCTGTAAATACTTTTTAATAACTTTTAACGATCACGTCTTGGATATCCAAGACCAATTTACAATCGGAGGACGATTAATAGTTATCAGCAGATTAGAGCCGTCTGGAGACATGTTGGGTTGACAGATAGAAACCTTTGTATTTATAGCACCGCCTAAAACAAATGACTGACTAGAATCTGATGACGACGACCACCCCGCTGCTCTTCTCAGCACTTCAGAGCCATCTACAAAATAAAAAAAAACTTTGTTGTAATAGCACCGTTAAAGACCAATGATTGACTACAATCTGTGGATGATGACCATCATGCGCTAGTTTTCAGAACTTCAGATGGTGTAGATGCAAGTTGGGTCACCAAATAGAAAACGTTGTTCTAAGAAAACCGTCCAAGACCAATGATTGGCTACTATCTTGGTACGATGACGAGGCCGTGTGAGTCCTTAGCATTTCAGGGCCTCCTGCAGGTCCCCAATGCCCTGCGGAAGTGTCTCAGCACCTTCCAGAACGAGGCTAAAATAACGGTTCATGTATGCGCAGTCTCTACAGGCACTTAACAGGCCTACACTGAGGTTTTCTATCACCGTGGCAGTTGCAAATATATATAGGAAGGTTACGTGTTTCAAACAAACAATTCCCTAAAATAAGAACCTTGCCCACATAAACAAAACACATTACAGAAATGGCAAAGCACAACCTTGCATCCTTACTCTTTGGTGGGAGCAAGAAATATGTCAACTATACAGTGACGATAGAAAGAACAGAGAAACATTGTTACAAGGTGATTTAAAATTGTTCACTCTGACTGTAGCGTAGATTTTGATCAAAACGTTTTCAAACACAAACCTGTCATGGATTAATTTATTGCACAAGAAAAGCGTAACATCATCCCTTGTCACTCGTCTATTCGACAAAACGTGTTCACAAGCGCGCTCAATGCCAACATCAGTCGTCGACACTTGTGGGCATCGGCTCCTTTATGTCTCACTTTTCCGCATCGTTCAAAGAACTTGTGTATTCATTCAAACACATTTATTTGCGACAAATTTCTCCATCATACTGTGTGTTGTGTCATGGTGCCGCAACACGCCGCTATCGTACGCCTCTGGAAAACCAAGATAAGCGCGGCACTCGGAAAATAAACGGATTCCGTTCCCTGGCAGTTGGCCGGATAATGTCTCATGACACATCATCTGACAACGAGGACAGGGGCAAACAGAAAAGTGCTATCGACAGTGAAGGGTCGAAAGAGCTATAAATATTCGGGTATATGCCAAAATTTTAGGAATTCAACACCCACGTGGAAGGTGGTGACAAGGACTTCAACTCGTATGTCGAGGGGTTCGAGCATTACTGGAAGGCGACCCAATCAATGGACTGCAACGTCAAAAAGTCTGCCTTCATAAAGTTGGCGACGGTAGAAAGTTGGGCAAGTTGGTGATTCATAATGATCAAAAAGCGCGACAAAATGACGGGCACAGAACAAGACACAGACACAGCGGTCTGTCTGCCTTCTTGTGTGTCCGCCGTCTTGTTGCGCTTTTTAATCATTCTGCCGTCATCACCGTTCTCGGGAAACACCCGTATAAAACCTTGAAGTACCTGCTAGGGCACGTTCCCTGGCAAACACTACGCTCCAGGAAGCCGAGTAATAGCAGAAAGGTTCATGTTTAACCGTTTGTACCAGCTGGAAACCGAGTCAGTTTTGACGCTTGGTGCGGAACCACGACACTTGGCAGCCAAGTGCGCATTTGGGAAATTTCCTGACGACGCATTGCGCGACAGGTTTGTCGCGGAACTCAGGAATCTGGCAATTCAAGCAGCGCTACTTAAGAACAGAGAGCTGAACTTCGTTACCGCCTTCGAGCTTGGAAGAGCCATCGAACTAGCCTCGAAAGAGTCCAGGTGCTTCACACCGTCGGAGAGTGGCGTCCCAGGAGAAGGGAGCGTAAATGCAGTCAGCAAAATAGGCCCGCCACAGAATAAGAATAAGATGAGCGCACCTTCAACTTTCTTGTCAAACGGCACTTGCTATTAGATGCGGCGACAAGCACGACGCCAGCAGCTGTAAGTGTCGCAAAGCAAGATGTCACTGGCAAAAAGAACTTCGGGAACTTAGCCAAAGCATGCATAAAACGGAAAGGGAAGCCGGTTAACGCGTTCGATACGGAGTGCGAGCATGACTAGTTGCCACTCTTCCACATCTGAGAAAGCAGGGAGCGGTAGCATCCTTATCTAGTGGAAGTCAAGATCGCTGGACAGCTAGTCAGCATGCTCATAGATACCGGAGCAGCCGTGTCTAATATTAACGAAGAAGTCTACGCCAAACTGCCACGACCACATGGGCAGAGACAATGTACGCTAGAGTTAAAAGGTACGGAGGCACACCGATAGAGACAAGGGGACAGGCGACCGTCGTTGTAGAGTACGAAGGACAAAAAGGTATTTAGCTGCGGCGAATGAGCACCTTTTCTCTCCAAATTTTTTATGGTTTGGTCTTTGTACATTTTCGAGTTTATAAAGTTTGCGTCTGCTCGAAGTGGATTTTACAGAGCAAAAAGAAAAATAAATACAAATGTACTTCCTTTTGAGCGGATATTCTGCACATAGTGTACATGTCACAGACTCCAAGACGATCTCATTACTGCGATCATCATTATAGCGATGTGAAGTGTCTCTGGATGAATGATCGTTTATTTAATTAATACGATAAAACAGAATACGAAAAATGACTATCACCGTATTCTAACTTGCAAAGTGTTTTGTAGAAAGCTAAGCAGGCGATTATAAGACACCATCGAGATTTTTTTTCTTTTTATTTGTGCTCGATTTTAAGATATAAAATGAATGCGCGGATTGAAGATTGGATGCGGATCCAAATTTCGCAGATGCGGTTCGAATGCCGATATGAAGTCTGCGGATCGGATTCGGATACAATTAAGAACATTGCAGATGCCGTTCGAACGCGGATATGAAGTCTATGGTTTCGAATCGGATGCGGATGATCAAACTGTTATCTGCCCATGGCTCTACGGAGTCATGCATATTCTCGACCACAATATTGAGCGTAACAGAAATAATAATCACCCCAACTAGGAGTAATATCGGTATTTTCATAAACAATAAACATAGCAGAAGCACACATTTAGGGTAACTGTGCTCGCATATTGTAATTAAAAACAAGGAAGAATTTCCCCTGCACCAAGATATTTCAATGCATGAGGCTGGTTACTGGATGCAAGCACCGGAGTATTAATAAAAGTGTACAGGATGAGCTCAATAATATTTAATCAATATGAAAGCATGTGCTTTTTACTTAAGAATACTGTTAGCCTTCACTTGAAGGCTATTACAGGAGAGGTAACAACAATATATGTACACCCATATAAAAAATTTGAACTCTTTACATATGTACATAATGGAAGGAGACTCTTGTACAATTTTTAATTGAAGACACGAACATATCGCGACACTTTGTAGAAAGAAGAAATATAAAGAAAGGAAAAGCTCCCCTTTTTATTTATTGCTGGATAAATCTCCTTTCTAAAGAAGACTCGAATTTGGACATATTTGCAGAGTTAATGACATAATCTGGGAGTTGGTTCCACTCTTCAATTGTTTGCACAAAGAATGAATATTTAAAAAAACGTCTATCCTACTATTATACGGTTGGATTGTTTTATTATGATTTAGTCTGCGCGATCGCTTATGTGTCTCTTTTAAATATATTTCAGGTTCAATGTTTAAGTGTTTGTTAAACAACGCAAATAAGAACTTTAGCGGCGCTATTCCCAGTCTAGTTTCTAATGATTGAAGTCCACACTGGCTAAGCATTTCAGTCACACAGCCTGTTCGTTTGTATTTATTAAGAATGAAACGTGCAGCCTGCCTTTGAATTTTTTCTAGTTTATTGATGTCTACTTTTTTGTTTGGACTCCATACAATGCTGGCGTACTCTGAAATAGGACAGATCATTGTCTTATAAGCTGTCATTTTGGCATTACTAGTTGCATTGTTTTGCTTTCGTTTAAGGAAGCACAAACTCCGATAGGCAGAGGAGTATACATTTTCTTTATGGGTGCGCCATTGCAATTCGTGTGAGATCACCACACCAAGGTACTTAAAACTGTTTACAATACTCAAATTAACATTGTCTATTATATAACAAAATTTAAAAACGCTTTTTTTGTTCGTTATATGGATATATGTCGACTTACGAAAATGTATTTGCATTTGCCAGTCCTCACACCATTGCCCTAAATTTTCCAGGTTCCTATTCAGAGCTAATTGATCACAGAATGAAATCAGGTGTCTACACCAGCAGCTGCAAAAATAAAAAAAAACATGAAAAGCCAATCCGAATGTTGGTTGTAAACTGCCGTAGTGTCAAAAATAAACTCTCCGAATTATGTGGCCTCATTGAAGCGACAGATCCCTCAATCGTTGTGGGAACTGAATCATGGCTTGAAGATTCTGTAAAAGATTGTGAAATATTTCCTCAGGGATATGCAGTATATCGTCATGACCGTAATGGTCACGGCGGAGGGGTGTTCTTATTGATTGCTGACGAATTACACAGCACTCACTTTGAAATTCAGGACAGCTGTGTTGAGTCTGTTTGGTCTCGTATATGCGTAAAAGGGACAACAATCTTAATTGGTGCTTTTATAGACCCCCCAAATCAGGTCATGAGACATTAGCTGGGTTACAAGAAATTATTAATAATATGCCAAATGAATGTATAATTTTAGGTGGTGATTTTAATCTTCCAGAAATAGTAATGGACAATGGAAACATTCGAGTACCAAATACGATCTTATATAAAGAATTTGAATGCCTTGGGAATACTTTTGGTTTTAAACAATATGTCACCCAACCTACAAGGAAAGACAACACCCCAAACAGCACGGAATTAGGCCAAGCAATGGCCAGTAGCTGGGGATGGTCTTGTGGCCAGTGGCCAAAGAGTGGCCACTAATTGGCCAATGCTTGGCCGATGGCTGATGACCAGTGGCCAGTGGCCAATGGCCAGAGAAAGGCCAGTCATCGGCCGATCTGTGGCCACTGTCTGGCCACTGGCCAAATGACCATTGCCAGCCATTGGCCAATGCTTCGCCACCTCTCTGCTGCTTGGGACTCTTGACCTGGTAATGTGCAACTTCCCGGAATGTATTGAAAACACAACAGTCATTCCTGGAATAAGTGATCATGATGCCGTTACAGCTGAAATATCCCTTACAAAGCCTCCAAGTCCGAAACATAATAAAATGAAAGTTTATTTATATAACAAGGGTAATTATACTGCACTTTCACAGGACCTACAGTCTTTTTTAGCTGTTTTCAATCACAGGGCAAACCTCACAGACATTGAAACATCATGGAACATGTTCAGGAAGAAACTGCACTCTCTTATGAACAAACACATACCCACGAAAAACATTAAAGAGGAAAAGCTGTCAACAAAGCATGGGCTACTCCAGAACTTTTAAAACTAATAAAACGCCGAAACAGAGCGTTCGGTAAATACAGTAAAAATAAGTCAGAACTAAACAGAAATAGGTTAAAGAGCTTGTCATCCCAGTACAAGTTACTTGCAGAAAAATGTAAAATCACATATTTTCAGAAGCTAAATAGCAACTTTGCCAACAACAAAAAAGAGTTTTGGAGGTTTGTGAAGAGTAAGAAGAAAACAGACACTACCATACCGGCACTCCTTTTCGAAGGAACTGATGTCACTGATGATGCAGCAAAAGCGAACTGTTTGAATGAGTATTTCAAATCTGTGTTTAACGCCAAGATACCACCTGGGGACACGTCACGTTTTGTAAATTTAGGTTATCATCCAATGTCGCCGCTTATCATTCAATACAAAGGAATTGAAAAGCTGCTGCTCAGTCTCGACACGTCGAAATCAACCGGACCCGACGGCATTCCTGCTGTCGTGCTTAAAAACTGCGCATCTATCTTGTCGTGCTATCTGCAGATAATTTTTACAAAAAGCTTAACTGAGCGCAAGCTTCCCGATGATTGGAAAACCGCAAATGTTGTGCCGATCCACAAAAGCGGTAGCAGAAATGTTGTTAGTAATTATCGGCCTATCTCGTTGACGTCGATCATAAGTAAAATTCTTGAGCATGTCGTTTATAGCAGCCTAATCACGCATTTGGAAGATCATAATCACTTTACAAAAGAACAATATGGTTTCCGGTCCAGTGCATCATGTGTAACGTTGTTGGCTGAATTTCATCATGACATCGCACTTGCAATTGAGTCCGGAAAAGAGGTTGATTGTGTTTTCCTAGATATGGCTAAGACATTTGACAAAGTAGATCATTCTCTGTTATTGAGAAAATTAGAGTGTTTGAGTATCCATTCCGATGTTTTAGCCTGGATTGGTAACTACTTGGATGATAGAAAACAATGTGTACTATTGAAGGACTGTTCATCCAATAACGTTACTGTAACATCTGGTGTTCCCCCAGGTTCGGTGTTGGGACCTCTGCTCTTTCTGACATATATTAATGACATCTGTTCAAACATTTCTTCGCGCTTTAAACTTTTTGCTGACGATTGCGTCATATATAGAGTAATTGGGGAAGACGAAGATTATCTCAAACTTCAATTAGACTTGGACCGAGTGTCGAACTGGTGTAGCGATTGGCGAATGGAGCTTAATGCAAAACAATGCAAAATGGTTAGATTTTCGAGGAAAAAGCAAGTCAGAGAAAATATGGGCTATACGATTAACACTCAACAACTCGAAAGAACAGAAAATATTCGTTATCTTGGTGTTATTTTCTCAAGCGACTTACTATGGAATAGTCATATTAATTTCATTACTAATAAGGCGAACAGCATATTAGGATTTCTACGTCGCAATTTTTGTCATTGCCCAAAGGAATTGAAGGAAACTTTATATTTCTCTTTTGTACGTTCAGTTCTAGAATATGCAAGCATAGTTTGGGACCCCCAGACTAAAAATCTATCGGGTAAATTAAAACAAGTGCAAAATTGCTGCGCTAGATTTGTCTCAAATATTTATAGGTTCAAAGCGAGCTTCACGGCCATAAAGCAACAGTTACACTGGCAACCGCTGTCGTACAGACGAAAAAATCTTAGACTAATATTTTTATACTGTCTTTATAATGATAAAACTTGCATCACTAAAGAAAATTACATTCGATGTCCTTTCTACGTGTCGGAAAGAGTGGACCACCAATACAAAGTTGCGACCATTAGCTCTTGTTGTAAATCATATTTTGTCCGAACTGCATTAGAATGGAACATGCTTAACGAAAATGTGTTTCCATCTGTATTTTCAGCTGAAATGTTCTTTGTAAACCTCTCCCTGCAATAAGGCCTCCAAGGCGATGCAGGTAACCTCAATAAAAAAACAATTAGTATTGTTTATCACAGAGTGAAGAAGGCAATCATCTGCAAAAAGTTTTAGTTTTACTGGTTCTTCAATGTGCGTAGCTATATCATTTATGTATATCAAAAACAATAATGGCCCTAAGACAGCCCTGCGGAACTCCTGAGGATACAGGTAGAGGTGCAGATATGTTTCCATTTATCTCAACTTTTTGACTCCGATTTGACAGGTAAGCTTCTATCCAGTTAACGATTTTATCACACAACCCTATCTTTTTTAATTTGAATTATATTTTTTTTGTGAGGTATGCGGTTGAATGATTTTGAAAAGTCTATACAAATTACATCGATCTGTTCCTTATTATTTACAGATAAAGAAAAATCATAAAACGTTTCCACAAGCTGCGTTACGGTTGACAAACCACTTCGAAAGCCATGCTGATGAGAGTAAAACGTCTTTCGCTCTTTTAAAAAAGTAAATATGTATTTTGAAATGACGTGCTCCATCACTTTACAGAAAACGCTGGTCAATAAACTTTCACTGAGAAGCCATGTTTCTAATATTGATTTGTTCTTGATATTCGTCATATTTGGGGATCAAGTTTCTAATATCGATTTTTTTATATCGATCCCATCTATTCGGATACCTAACTTGTTTCGCACTGCTAGGTGTGACATAGCAGCGACCTCGCTAGCCTATCCTATCATAACCTTTTCTGATATTAGAAGCATGGGCTTCGGATATTTGAAAAGAAGTGAAGTTCGAACATCAAAAATTCGCCATCAATCGATCGATCATCGGACGACAGTCGATAATGTCTGCAACGTCATGTCCCGTAACATCTGCGAATTTAAAGTTTCCACGAAACTAATTTATTCTGCTGTCCCTCGGCTGGCGTCGAACCGGTGCCACTTTGTTCAGTAGTCGAACGCAGTACCTCCCTGCCACGGATGCTACTGTCTCTGCCGTCCTTAGACATTGTTTGCCAGCGTGGCAAATGCAGGGACTCGGCGCCTTGTGATGCTATGTCATGTTCAGAATATGATTGGTGATAGTTCTACAAGGTGGCGCTCGAGATGTACTTGTGGAAAAGTGTTGGGACACGCCACTAAATCTGCACATGTCCAGTTATAAATTGTTGGTGGTATTCCCACAAGGTGTCGCTTGAGATGTACTCGTGAGAATGTGTGGATACGCGTTGCTGTTTATCGCTATGTCCAGTTCAGAATTTTTTTAATTGTTGGTGATATTCCCACAATATGCCGCGAGACGCGCGGCTGTTCGCTACCGGTCCTCTTTGATTTGTTGACATGTTCGCAAGGTGTCATAAGCATCAGGCAACAAACGCTCTCCGTCATTCGTGTAGTAAAGTTCGAGCTGCCGAGTTGTTTGCGAGCGGGCGTCTGACAAGTAGCACAGGAGAACACACTCGCCGGAGCGAGAAAAAGTCTGCGCTGGAGAGTGTCATACAAGCAACTACTTCTTTGTGACTGCACTAAAAATATGCTCATCGATCTGATTGTGTCTGGCAAGTTTCTTCCCTACGAAGTTGACCCAGGGGTGTTTATTATTTATTTAGTATTTATTTTTATACACTCAACGCCCCGAGTCTCTACAGAGAGGTGCGGTTGATACAGGTGAAATCGTTGGCAAATTTCTTGAAGTATGGGGCGTCCTATATGGACACGATGGAGGCAGGGAGGTGGTTCCAATCGTTAGATGTTCTTGGAATAAAAGAGTCAAAATAGACGTTCGTATGACATGTCGGCGTGCCAACCTTACACTGGTGATCGTTGTGAGGCGGTACATATGACGCATGAAAAAGTGTTTTAGAATTGGGTTAGTATAATAGATTTTATTGAAAAGACAAAGACGAAAGTATTTACGGTGTAAAGCGAGGTCAGGTCAGTCCAAAGTTGTCTTCGTTGATGAAACACTAGCAGTACGAGAATAATTAGAAAGGATAAAACGGGCTCGGTTCTGGACTGACTCGAGAATGTGTGATAATGTTACATGTCCCGGATTCCAAGCGGAACAAGCGTACTCGAGTTTTGGCCTGACTAAAATTTCATACAATTTCAGTCTGACCGGATGATTAGCGGAACGGAAGTGGCGGCGCAAGACCCAAGCATATGATTAGCATTATTAAAAACGTAGTCGACGTGCATGTTCCAGGAAAGGTTATGAGTTATGTGAATACCAAGATAGTTGTATGAAGCAACAACATCTAATGGTATATTATTAAGGATGTATACGGCAGGTCAATGGTTTAGAGAGACGGGAAACACGCATGCTTTTACATTTAGTAACGTTAAGCTTCATTAGCGATTCAGCGCACCAGGAAGAAACTACGTAGAGGCCCGACTGTAGTATAGCACAATCTGGGGCATTAGTTACTACGCCATACAGTGCACAATCATCCAAGAACAATTTAATAGAGGACACAATTTGCGATGGGAGTTTCTTAATGTAGACTAGAAACAAGAGAGGCCCCAGGACAGATCCCTGCGGTACCCCGGACGTTACAGGAGTAGTGGAAGAATTATGCCCATTGACCAAAACATATTGTAAGCGTTTAGAAAAAAAAAGCATTTACTTCAGCCCAAGATGTTAGGATCAGTATTAAGTCTACTCAGTTTCAAGAAAAGTAGGTTGTGAGAGACAGAGTCAAAAGCTGTAGCAAAATCTAAGAAAATGCAGTCAACTATTAGCCCAGCATCAATTGCAAATAACAGGCCAATAGTAAACGATACCAGGTTTGTTTCACAAGAAAACAACCTCCGGAAACCGTGTTGACAATTAGTAAAAAAAAAGTTGGACTCGACAAAGGCAACAAGGTCAGAGTAAATGATATGTTGAAGTAATTTACACGGCACACTAGTGAATGATATGGGCCTGTAGTTAAATGGGAGAGAGCAGTACCTGATTTATGCAAAGGAACCACCTTCCCTACCTTCCAATCGTTGGGCAACGTACAACACTGCAAAGACTGTGCGAAAATTTCAGAAAGAATCGAAGGTGGCGGTGATCTTCACGAACTCTGAGTTAATGCCGCCAATCTCAGCGCACGCGGAAACTTTAAGCTTCTATATTAAACAGTCGAAACCAAATGAATCATTACGAACAGAAAACAAAGGACTTAAATTAGCGCTGCAAACAGTTGGGTAACAGGTAGGAGTCGTGTGGGGAAAATAAAAAGCAAACACAAGGTTCACGACATTGCAACAATTGTTTAGATCTACAGAAACATTATTCGCATCTCAAAACTTAACTGCACTGATAGTGTCCGCGTGCAAGAGCACTACGAAGGAAAGGACAAGGAGTGTCCAACGCATGATGATCCTTTCACATTCTTGTCGGAATAACTGAGCAAGGTGATGTTTAGAGTGGCCGATGCGGAAACATTGGAAGTGGTGGAGTTCCTCTTGGACACGGTGCATACAATCAACCGGTCAGTGTGGTGCAAGCATCACATCGAGGCCACCAAGGTCATCGGCTGGTCGTGGATGCTCTTTGCTACAGGCTGGCTTTTGCAGATAGTGTGGAATCGCGGAAGTAAATTAAGAACTATTTTTTTTTATTCTTTCTTTTCGTCCGACCTGATAGAAAAGATGGGAGCTCGCTATCGGTCCGGTCAGTCTGGTGTTGGCCGAGTTCACGATCAGTGATTTTATGTGATTCTTTGCTCGAATGCCTCCAGTGAAATATTTCGCGATCATGATTTAAGTAAATATAAGGTGCAGCTGTCCCAACCTATGACATCAAAGAAACTATTTAAGGTCGCCCTAGAGAGATTAAATTTTACATTTAGCATCAAGAATGTGACCAGACAATCTAACGAGATTTATGTGGTCATACGAACGGACGCTGGGAAAGTAGAACCCAACAAAAAGAATCGAATACCTGCAAACCAAGATGTCCTCTCTTTGGCGAGAAGTGGGTTGAGAGAATTGTTCGGTTCCAAAGCGACCCTAGATCGAAAAGAAAACTGTCATTTCATAACCTTCCAGTGAAACAAAGGTTTGTTTATGATGTCTCTCTTAGCCAAAGAAACTCGACTTTTCAGAACAAATATTTGATATGAGTCAGCCTATGGAAGGCCTTCCCGTAGAGGAAGAGACGTTCGATCAGGAGGTGAGATAGAGCTGACAAGGGTTCAACACTTCATGACGCTGGACCGAATTGAGATCCCCGAGGGCCTCTACGAATCGGCATAACACCCTCATTGACGCGATAAACAGTGTACACCAATCTACACTCGAACTCTCTCCCTCAACAATGCCGCTTCGTCATAGCCCCTTCATAAAACTCGTGGCGTTGCGATTGCATCACATTGGATATATAGTGATCAATCAGGCCCCGTCACATGTGCTCGAATTTGGTGAAAATACCGTGTATACCTCGTTTACCATGCCGGACCGTGAAGTCATATTATATCCTATACTTACATTTTTACGTGCTGAGGAATTATAAAAGCACAACACGTTGGTGATGTGAAAGCCCCACTTTTGAAAGTCGTACCTTTCGTGGTGACGAAGCGTACTGAGGTAATATCATTTTCATCAATTTGTTACAATATAAAAGGATGATCGTAATGAAGTCAACATGATTTGTCTGGAGGTTGCTGGTGAGAAAAGAACTTACATTCCATTTTTACAAGGGCCGGACATGTCGGAGGCACTTTGAATTTTAGAAAATGCACATAAAGTCTGCACCCTCTGAGTGGACCATTTTTCCGGTTCCGGAGAGAAATATTTGAAGCATTTTGTGTCCGGGCCTTTCTTCCAAATAGGAAGCGGTCTACTGTACGACATTTATCAGAGAATATCGCCGGTGTTTACGAAGTGAGTGGCTTCGTACCTCGATCGAAAACTCGTGGCCACCGGCAGATACAGAGCAGAGCGCTTCAGGCAAGGTTCCTCGCTTCGGGTCACCCTCAAGAAAGGATTTTGCCAGAAGTATCGAAATACAAGACACGAGCTTCTGCAAAATTTCTTCGGTGCAAGTAATACAAAAAGACGTCCAAGAAACCTTCTTCAGGCTGCCGACAAGAAAAGAGATGGAAGGTTTTCGACCTTTCTGATACCTGAAAAATGTCGGGCGAAATTTCTTCCCTCCACGAACACGAATTGTGTACAACCGGCGAGCTGGAACTTTTCTCGCTGCCATTTACTTTGTTTGCCACCTGGGAAGATCGGACTATGCTGAGTTTTTTCCGTCACAAGTAAAATTTCTACGTTTATTTTTTGAATTTTACAATCACCCTCTGGGTCCACTTTTTTCCGATTTGAATTCGAGCTTCCTTCACATTCAATTTAAAATTGTTCGAGCCAATGGCGATCTTGCGATCACTGTTTGCATCCGACAGGTAGGTTACGAATGATAACGTGATTCCGGCTGACGACTTTGGAGGCTTATCCTTTCAATATCTACACGTTTATCTGAATCAAAGTATCGTAATCCAGTACGAAAACTATGGATATCGTTCATATCTTGCTATTCTGCTTAACAAAAACCAAGTATGTAGAGATCATTCTCCTTCTGCGATGCTCTACAAAAAAGGCCCATTGAATACATCGGAAAAGCTGGAAATACCGCCAGATGCCAAGGGACTCGCTGCTCGCTTCAAGCGTACCGAGGGATCTACCGTTTGCGATTTGTTCTGTCCGATATTCAGCGAAATTTGCCAGTAACAAAAGCTTATACTAAATGGCGTGAACACCTTCATCGTGCTGCGACAAAGTACGGTAGATTTCAGACTCTTGACTGCTTCTACGATTCAGCAAAAGCACCTTGTGTAGTTTTCTCACATCGTTCTATATATTCGACGAGTCCAAGTGGCCCCGACAGTGGTTGGAAGGAATCGAAAGGCGACTGAAATCCACTCCACATCGTGCCTCCTATGTCGAATGGAGATCAAACCCAGAACCGTTTCTCCCGGTGTGTCACATACCGTTCTCGGTGACCTCTATCCTCATCGGTTTGTATCTAAGGTCGATGTCGCGTTCGTAAAGAGTGATTCGTTTGAGAAAAGTTGCGAACACGACCCCTTCAAATTCGAACACTTCAAACTGAAAAAAAGCCCTACTGAAGTCGGTGGGTTTCAGCCGACGGATAGTTTTATTTTAATCAGGATTTTTATTTAAAGGCCTATATGAACTTCCTGCACCGACTCATTTGAAAATGCGTTCCGCTCTCTAAAGGCGCCTTATCAAAAAATCAGCAGAACCCATCCTTTGGGAATGATTATCTACGTTAATGCGAATAGCATCAAACGGTGCGGAGTTATGCGCGTTCGTCAGGTGGCCGGCACACTCTAGATACGCCAGCCCACTCTTGAGGCGATTCTAAATTTGTTGACACTTTCACAGCCCTGCGCACGATCTCCGCAGCCCAGCACGTGCGTTTGTGTCACTTAGGAAGGCGAGCAAAGCATGCGCCATACGCACAAACACTCAAAATGGTACCGACCAGACTTTCTGGCGTCTCAGCTAGTCTCAACCAACGGTACTCTAAACGGTTGTTTATATCTTTACCATAGGACGCGCTTTGCAGCGTTGTCACAGCTACCGGTGCGCGCGTTCCATGCACGAGGCTCATTCCGCTCTCGTGAGGTGAGCACGCAGCCGCTACATCACCCTCTCCCGAGCGCGAAAGAGGGTGAGCTAGCGGCCGTGCTCAGCCTCACGAGAGCGGAATGAGCCTCGTATGGAACGCGTGGCACCAGCAGCTGTGACAGCGCTGTAAAGCGCGTCCTATGGTAAAGATATAAACAACCGTTTAGAGTGCGTTGAATGACTGCCTTCATAGTTCTGTGGTTAGCGCGTCTGCCTGCTGATCAAAGGGTCAACGGTTCGAATCCCAGCCGGCGCCGGTCTTTTTTATTTATTTATCGACCCGCGGCGTAAGAGGTTTGATAGCCAGATAGATAGAAAGATAGATACATAGACGAAAAGTGCGTGAAGTATCCAAAGAATGCTATTCGCATTAAAATATTTTCTTCGCTCCCGACAGGGAAGACTAGAGTTTATATTCGATCGCTCACAGCCAATGTGAGACTCACCTTGACTTTCAAGCAATACTTCAATAAGGCAGTCGCCATTATGTTCATGTCAGAAGCACCACGCGTTTTGGTAATTTATAGGGAGAGCCAGGTAGGGATCGGAAATTGAAGAAATGGAAGAATATAAATTTTATCCGATGTTTTGCAGGAATCACCGTACGCGTCTCTGGTTTCGCTGCACTTTTTTGCGTGACGAGATTGGCCAGAAGAAACCAACCCAAGGTCTTTGCGTGCTTAACAAAGCACAGAGGTCATCTTTCGGTGATCACTGGGTTTATTTTTTGTATCTTAAAAAAAACAATTATATTATATATTTTGCCAGTTTTTGTAAGACTCCAATAAACGACAAATTTTACGATTTTATCAGGAACGTTTCCAGCTTCTACAAAAACAATTCGAGGATTTAGAAGATGTTCTGGCAAACCGATCGTCGACAGAACCACCGTTTGATACCTGTACTTGCGCGGAAACAATTTTCATCTCCCAAGTAAGAGCCATCCTGCTGCAGCGTTTTGTAATTTTTTTCCAGTCAAATAAAAAAAAAGCAATAGTTAATCATGAATAGATTTATGGCATGCATTCATACGCATTCAGAACGCTCTACCTAGAAAAACAAAGACATGAATATACGCTTTTAATATAACAAAATATAAGAATACATCGACACAACGACATTTTAGCGCGGTCATCACTTTTACCAGTAAGATAAAAAAAGAAAACAAATGAATATACACTTTCAACATAATGAAAATACAGTGTCGGAGTTACATTTTTATTGAGTATGTAGGGTGGGGGCGACATTTCCAAGATTTGAAACGGATCAATATACACTCACAAAATAAACACACTGCAACAATGACACTTCTACGGAACAGATCCGGTTGTCTCGAATTACGACATTTCCTTGACCCTGAAATGTCCGTAAGCAAGCGTTGAAAGTCCGTTGTCTTCGATCGAATGCTAGTTGCCGAAGGGGTTCTACGACGGCACTTTTACTTTTATTTTGCTTACGAGCAATGATTCTTTGGGTGATAGGGTGCAGAGTTTGGGTCTCAAGAGTCTAAGATCGTAAGTTCGCTTACTTCGCTCGCATCATTTTACTTCTTTAGCCCGCACACAGTGCTCTTGAGATTCTAGATCGAGCGCATAGAGGTTCTGTTTAAGAGAGACAAATCATATATTGTGGTCTTTGGCAGCTTTTCTTAAAAACTCTAAGTCACAGTTTGTTTCGAAGCGAATACAAGGCGCACTTGGATGGGTGGAGGAAGTATCTAGGTGGCTCTCGGCAAGGTTTGCGAGCATCTCGCTGACGTCCAGACCGCTGATTTTGAGGATAAATGAATCTGTGTCGCTATATGCAGCGCGAGCATCCGGGAAAACTTTCCTGATCTGATTAAAAAAGAAATCGTATATTACCATCTTTGACACCTCTAGGGTGAGAAACCTGCGTACGTCGGCTTGTTCAACTGCAAAAGCTTTTTCTGGAAATTGAAATAAGACCACGTTCGCAGCGATCGCTGTAAATTGCCTGAGGTTAGGTTTTTCGAGATTTTTACTACTTCTGTTTCGGAAACGTTAATGACAATATGGTTGTACTGGCGAGGATTTTCAATCGTCGTTCCGTAGGTCTAGTTTATAAACAGCGTTGAAAGGTTTTGCTGAAAATTGTTTGTAGCCTGCTTGCGCAGATCGTGATTGACGTCGATAAAAGTTCTTATAAAGACTCACTGGGAAAACTGGAGGACGCGATGAATCTTTAAACATGAGGCAGATACATACAAAGGGTGGACTGACAACACTGACTCAGTTTTAACCCTATCTACAAATACAACTTTAGTTTCCGGAAATGCATAACGTAATGACGTTGGGGAGAATAGGGTTAAAAGAAGCTTACGTTCAGACTCTCTCTCGGGTAGGTCAAATACTTTTACTAGCGCCTTTTGTTCAGAAGAAAGCCACCCAAAAGTAACCCCTCGTTTATCGGAGCCAAAAATTGTTTGCTTGTGAGTCGTGTAGTTCCTGCGGACAATCTTGGTCCACTTGTAAAATGCAACCAATGGGCGGGGCGGGTTGAAGGGCATCGATTTCCTTGTGGTCGAGCCATCAAAAATAGCCGCACGGAAGCGGTAGCTTTATAGTTGATGCGTAAAGACCGTTCACATCGTGGTCGAACATTTGAGAATCTTCTTTGTTAGGATCCAACTAGTCGATGGTTGGACCGTTAGCTCTCCCATGTCGAACTGCACATTTTACGGTTCGTAATCGCGAATGCGATTTAACAAAAACATAGGCATCGACGTTGCGGAGCAATTCAACTTTGACCTTTCCTTCCTTAAACCGATGTCGGAAGAAGAAATTTGTCATTTTATGGCAATGAGCCCACCGCCTCCCCGTCTGCCGAGCCGATCAAGCCGGAATATGTTATAGTTAAGATGAGTCGCAAAGAGTTATTTATCTTCGATACCGGGTTTCAACCACGTTTCTGTAAGGATAACTATATCTGATAAACTGTCCTCAAGTACGCTGCGAAGCTTGTCTCGGTTTGACATAATGTTGCGGATGTTTGTGAAAAGGACTGATAATCCTTAATTTTTATCGCGTGCTGTGGCATGACGGAGAAAGATAGAGCCTTCTTTCTGTTAGACGGACACGCAATTGGTTATAATAGTTCAACAACAAACTGGGACTCCGGATGAAAAAGAAAAAACGTTTGTTATTAATATGTAGCTTATCAAAACGAACTTTAAATGGTACATTCAGGCTTCTCCCGTACTCGAAGATGTGTCTACGGGCAAGTCGCACAGACTGACAAAAATCCATTCGTACAGAAATAGGGAGCATCTTTTAGTTTAAATCCCGCAGCCAAAATGCTTTCTTTGTCTTTGTATCAGGAAAACTTGACAATGATAGGCCTGTTTTTTCTCTGACTGGTATATGCCTAGGCGATTAGATCGTTTAAGATTTGACGTGTATAACTGAATACCTAACTTCTGCGTGCAAAACTCGACGACTTTTACTTGGATTGACTCCACGTCTCGGTTGAATTATCTGGGTCCTACATTAACAACAAATTTGATCTCCTAAGCCTATTTTATTGTCCTCACAGTGCCTCTGAATAGTGGCCAGCTCAACAGAAATATGAGGACCAGGTGCAGCTACAGATACAGCGTTCGTCGCGTCCAACCTTTCTTTGACAGCAGCTATCCGAGAGACAATCTGTATGACCGATGTATCTGTCGTCTTTAATTCACTTTCTAAAGATGTAATCTTTGCCAAGATGTCAGTCTGCGCAGCCTCAATCGTCTGAACTGCAGCCAGTATACTCGATATCTGCTCGCTGATTCAACGTCACCCTACAAAATTAAAAGGCGTTGGCAGATCGAAAAACATACGCGTACGGGAAGAAGTAACAAAGAAGACGCTTTCAAGCATATGCGCAGAGTGTCGTAGGGGCTCGACACTAAAAACAAGCACCGATATTTGCTGCCAGAGCATTTGGTATTCTGAAGGTAACCAACCTGAATGCACAAGCGAAAACGCATGATGGCTTCCGCTGCGGTGTCGAGCCCCAACTGGCCGGCGAGTAGAAGCTGCTTTTGTAGACAGTCCTCCGACGATGTTCCTGGTTGCCAGGCGGGGTAGATGGAAGTGTCCAGGCACGGCGGGGCGTGCAAAAACGGCCCTGTTGTCGAGTCATGCTCCAGGGATTGATCAGCGTCATCACTGGGACCACGGGCGTCAGTCGGGAAAGCCACGAAGAGCTTCGGCGGGACGATAGCCGAAAAGAACAGCACCTGAATGTACAAGCGAAAACGCGTCATGGCTTCCGCTGCGGTGTCGAGCCCCAACTGGCCGGCGAGTAGAAGCTGCTTTTGTAGACAGTCCTCCGACGATGTTCCTGGTTGCCAGGCGGGGTAGATGGAAGTGTCCAGGCACGGCGGGGCGTGCAAAAACGGCCCTGTTGTTGAGTCATGCTCCAGGGATTGATCAGCGTCATCACTGGGACCACGGGCGTCAGTCGGGAAAGCCACGAAGAGCTTCGGCGGAACGATAGCCGAAAAGAGCAGCACCTGAATGTACAAGCGAAAACGCGACATGGCTTCCGCCTCCAGCATCTCAAAATCTAAACGAATCAACGTGATGACACAACAAAGTCGAGACGTCATGAGCCTTGTCATCGCGCTATGCAAATGCATATCATAGCTCACCGTAGAGTTTTGAAAAGCCCAGAAGCCCTCAAAAAGTGAAATCTAATTTTGACAAGGAACATTATGTACCACATTCAGATTAACTTTTAATACCTCTGTATTAAGATATTGTTGCGTCTCGCGTACGACACATAGATTACCGTTTACTATTTCGGAGAGAAACCTAAATATTTGACTTTGAGGAGACAATGACAGGTGACCACTCGTCGCCCTTGCTTTTCTGCGGAACTAATCTCGTCATGTGACGCGTACCTGCAAGCCCTTCGTCTCTGAGGTCTGAGAAGCGTCTAGGCAAAATATATTTTGACAATGTGGTGTGCCAGCTGGAGGAATACGAAGACGGACGGCTCGTTCTGTGTGTTTAAACGTCCAATGTCTAACACGGGCAACTTGACATCCGTCGGAATGAGACCCGTCTTAGCAAAGTTTGCCTACGATCGCTGGAAGTTAAGCTTGTTCATCATTGTTCATCAGTTGTTTATCATTGGGTTGGCGGTGGCAGTGGAATCCTGCCAATGAAAATAAATGTTACAAAATAAGCGCTTTAAAAAAAATTCCCTCACCTCCTGTGTAGTGGTACGCTCTAAACATGCGGTGGACGTCCATCAGTTCTATAGCAACCTGTTTACGAAACGATGGCAACGAGACATGTCTAGACATGACAACCCCACAATCAAAAATTTGACACCACGCATCGTATTAAGTTTTTGTTGCTTCTGCTCTTCGCTCTAAATCAATCTGTTTTCTAGCGTGACGGACGGTTGCGAACGTTAAGTGAGGATTCGACGGCAGCAGGAGCAGTTGCTTGCGAGTTTATCTCTATAAATAAGCCGACACAAGCAAACTGACGGGTCGTCTCATCCCCTCTTCTTTTAAAGGAAAGGGGTAAATGTATCAGGCGTATAAAAAAACGGGTAGAGTACATCAGCCTTTCCCATTTGCAAGCGAAACGTCATGACGCTTGTTCTCGATAAATTTCGATTTAAGACGCCCGCGTCCGTCACATTGATTGGTTTGTCGAAATCAGGCGAAAACACGTGTATTCGTAAAATTGCTGCACTAGGGAAAGGAAACGTTCGATAAGAAGTTGGAGCTAATTTTTTATGTGTGCGTTTACCAACAACGGTTTTCTTAAAGATCACCCAGACGTTGTGTTCACTAAGGACATTTCATAAAAATTAGATGCCGAAGACAAACGCGATAATTATTTTCGATGCCTTTCTTTCGAATCGGATCAAACGGAAGGAGATATGCGAGTATTTCGTAGGTGCTGCTCACCACTATGATGCCTTTGTCATTTTCATCACTCAAAATATGTTTCACCAAGTATAATATGTTCGAACAATCATGCTTAAATTCTACCACTCTAATAATATTAACGTCGGTGAGGATCGCTGATAAACTCCAAGTGCTATCTCGACAGTTCTTTAGAGGTTAGAGAGGGCATGTCCTTCCGCGTATATTCGGACGCGTATAAAGCACATTTCAGTTACTTACTGATGAAGCTGCCGCAAGCTTGTCCCAATGATGTCTGCGTGAGAACAACCATATCCCCGTTCGAGGGACCAGAAGCTATTTTCGAAACGTCCTCATGAATCGTTTGAAGGAACCTGAACGGCTTTTGCACCTCTTGTCCAAAGCTAAATCATATAGACAAGAAGAAGTCCTCCTTCGATATGTCAAAAAAGGATACCTAAACATCATTCGCGAAATTTGCTTAAACTTTTGCACAGGAAACCTTCTATCGCACTCCAACTATGAAAGAGTAAGGTAAAGAGGTTTGTACCCCTCGCCAGAACACTGGAAAACCGAAAGAAA
The DNA here is from genome assembly GCA_037355805.1 of Ixodes ricinus. NCBI lineage: Eukaryota > Metazoa > Arthropoda > Arachnida > Ixodida > Ixodidae > Ixodes > Ixodes ricinus. The sequence goes on along the minus strand of JAZHYW010003540.1, from coordinate 16,010 downwards.
CGTCTCGAGAATATAAAAAGGGAATTGATACAGCGAGGAGGCTTTTAACCTTTGATCCTTCCGGATTTCTTGGGTCTGTTATCTGCGCTCGGAGGAAGAGCTGTTGCCAAGAGCAGGGTAGTGTGGAAATGAAAATATTTAACATCTTGTACCTTTGAAAAGGAGCATATTCCTGACATTTGCAAGCAAGACGGGGAAGCGGATCCCGCCAAACTGAAAAGAAAAGTCATTAAGACGTTTCTTAAGAGTTTAGCGTCCGTACGATCCGGAATTTAGCAACGTCATGCATCACGAATCGATTCCCTTTAACAGAGAGCAGACGTCGCAGACGACTGATGTCACGGAAGATCGCGACATCGATGCAGTCGTCAATTTCTTTTTTGCAAAACATATAGACGAAAACGTCGATCGCTTCAAAATTTGTTAAAAACTGTGATTGCATAACCCCCCCCTACCCCAGGTTACAGATTATAATTTGACGAGAAGCATCTCCAAAAGTCAAATATCATTGACATGGTTTCTTATCTAATTTCGTGAGCGAAACAGATGCCAGTTCCCGTTCATTTGGAACGTGTCGCGAAACTATTGGTCAGACAAAATTTGCCAACGAGCATCGTAAACTACGCTCGCTTTAAAGGAATGAGCGGTCAAAGCAGGATCGACCAGTCGACGAGGTTCGTCTTCTCCGACCATTGCGCCAAAGCATTCCTCGGAGCAGCAAGAATCACCACCATCGCCTCACTCACCGTCGACCTTCGCTGTTGCTGCTGCAGGTGCAGCCGCTGATTCTGCTCCACGTATATCCAAACGTCTGGTCGAGAAGGCGTGGAAGATATTTTAGGCGAAGATTAGTTCAACGACGAGCTACGTTTTACACATTTTTTCCACGTCAAAGATAGAAGTTTGAGGGGATCTTGGAGAACATTTAGGCGGTAACTGCCCACACCCCGGTTTGAAAGTTGGTTTTTCATAGAAAAAGGATCGAGGAATCCAACATACTCGATCTACTACGCTACGAGCTCTACAATAGACAACCTTCCTGGGTCAGAGGTGCAGTTTCCGCCGTAATTGACAACTTCCTGGACCTACAGACTTCTGCGCTCACTCTTAATGGCGGAAGACGAGATGCCGTGGTCAGATATGTAAAGCAAAGCTGTCTACTATGGAGCAGCCCATCTCGCATACTTCGGTAAAGTCAACAGACTTGCCAGTCATACGGGACGAAAAACAGCGGAAATCTTTTGGAAGAATCCGATGCCTACACCTTGTTTAGGAAAACCAAACGCCTTCCCTGGGACTTCGAAATGTCTATCAGGAGGACCTCGGGGAAATAAGAAAAAAAAAGCCAATATCATCACGCAAAAAGATGCACTTTGTTTGTGATCGGTACGTTCTCTAGATTTCTATCCACCGTTTCCAATTGCTCGAAAGACGGGAGAAGACGTCGTAACAGCTCTTAAAATCGTCTTTCGTAGTATGAAGAAAAGTAGGTTTCTGAGCACGAAGCACGGCCGTGATTTTTACAAGAAATTTGTCGGGTCATATCTGAATTAGCAAGGAGTTAAATTGTATTCTGTTTTCTAAGCAAAATGCTTCTATAGAAGAACAAGAGCAAAAAACAATGCTGAGTGGGATCTATAAATACTTTGAGCATGCCATTACGAGGCGATTAATAGGTGTCTTTCAAAAAATTGTAAAATCCTAGAAATCCAGCTACCACAGGACGCTGGGTGGCCGACCCATCAGCGTTACCGAAGAGAATCAGACCGATTTCTTTTTTCATCTTTTCCATCCTCCGTCGGGACCACCCAATAAAGCGAAATTTCGGATCGGGAACCATATGCGCATATTGAAAGAGCGGCACATTGTTTATAAACAAAAACTACAGTTCTTCACAGGTGAGGTTTTTATTGTCGACAAAATCCGACTAGGTACATCTACAATGTATTACCTCGTCGACATGGTGAGAAAAGAGCTCCTTCTCAGTTCTCTATATAAAGCTGTGTTGCAACGTGTTTCCGTCCCCGAAAACAAAGCTTGGATCATCGATGAAGGTTATGGAAAAACGACGGTCGTTTGATTTTCCGTACCTTATGAAATGAAGAGGCTACGATTGTTTCCACAACAGTTGGAGTAAGGCAGGTGATTTTGAAAAATAAGCAAAATTAAAATTGTATGCGATCATGTTTTTCACACTGCATTGAGTATTTTCAATAGTCTTCAGATTTTTAGGACACATACACACACATAAACCCCTAGCGTGTTTTTATTATTTTTTTATTCAAAACCTACAAGAGGCCTAAAGTTGCCTCGTGATGTTAATTTATCTTATACATCGTGGTTGTTTCTTCCACCGATCGTCTAATTTGATACACATTGAAAGGACACCGACGGGGATACAGTGACTCACTTATATTGCAAGTGCCTTCGCACTGTAGGTAATGCTTCCGCAAGACATGAACGCGTGCCTCGTTAAGACATTGTTTTTGGTTGCGAGTCTGCTTTCCGTCCAAGTTTACGCCGATTTTCGTGGGATAGTACACTTTCATCCACGCACGTATTTCCGTATTTTCTGGGTGGTGCGTTAGGCCTAGGGGCGGCCGCCCCTCTGGGCCCAACGCACCACCCAGAGCCAGCGAAGCGCCGGCCGCCGCTGACTCGACCAGATGGATTCCATTGACTTGGGCGAAAGGGACGTCCATCCCCGTTGGACCGGCGACATGAGGGTCGTGGAGATTGAAGGTGAGCCTATTTCGCTGGAGGACTTTCACGGCAGCAGCCGTGAAAGTCCTCACATCCATGTCAAGAAGCCGCAACGGGCGGAAGTGCTAGGCTTAACCGCCAGTTTCCCGCCAAAACGCACTTTTGGTAGGAAAACGGAGATAGGGCCTCGAGAACGTTCCAGAAACAAGCGGCCGAGGGCGCCGAGGCTCCCGGAGGACGACATAAAGGTCGTTATCCGCCCGAGAGACGGCCTGGACACCTCGAGGTTGAACGAAGTCAAAATTCAACGGGGAATATTGATGGCGGCGAAGATCTCCACCGAGGAGGCGAGCGGGGACGTCTTCCGCGTGAACAAAGACCAGAACATCATGGTGGTGAGCACACCAGTGCTCGAAAACACTCAGAGGTACAGGGGATTGTGGAAATCTTGCTGGACGGCAAGAGGTTCGGGGTGGCAGGCCCGAACCTCTTGCCGTTGTTCAGGCCTTTGTTGGGAGTACGGAAAGTTCGCAGCAAAACCTCTTCTTCCTTTCGATTGCTGCCATTCTAAACATGTCAAACTTGGGATAATTCGGAATCTCGTCAATTCAACAGTAGAGAAGTCATGCTCACATTTTATTGGCTCTTCTCTTCGTCGTCTGACAGAACGTTTCAAGGTTGCTGGATATCCTCAGGAACATATTTTAAGGCAGTTGGTGTATATGATATCTCCAAAGAAGTCAATTCAGAAAACTCCTAGACCTTCAAAGCGAGTAGTCCTTCCATATTTTCATAAAATTTCTCATAACATCAAAGCGTTAGTCAGCAGGTTTAATGTTGGCACTGCCTTTTCTACAGATTATAGATTGAGCCGTTTGACCCCTTTTGCCTCGACTGTTTCAAGTTGCGCGATAAAACACAGAGAAAGGGATGTGGAATGTTCGTCGGGTGTCATTTACAAGATACCCTTTCATTGTGGCCTCTGTTATATTGGGCAAACTAAACGGTGTATAAATGAGCGGTTGACGGAACACAAACGTTGTATAAAGAAAAAGACCCGTACTCCGAAGTGTCAAAACATCTGATGGAGTGTAGGAACTGTGTACCGTTGTGGCATTTAACTTCAGTAGAGTTGCGGGAAAGAGATGACCATAAGCGGTTGATAAAAGAGTCATTAACAATATTAGATCACGGGAACGCAGTTAATAAGCCGTCGTTTGGGTTGCACAACGAACTTCGGCGTTTTCTTAGGCTGTGAAAAGTTCTTACCTTCAAGGTTTATGTCTGTAGGTTTTCGGGTAAAGGAGACGATGGGTCGTTTTTTTGTTTTCTTTTTGTATCTGTGTTACCGGACTTGGGGTTACCAGTGTGTTTGGCGATCGGGAAGCGAGGGGTCAAAGATAAGAGAAGTGCATGACGCAGAGTTCGTTGTCCTTGTTGTTTAGTCAGAGGTTACGGTGGTGGAAAGTGGCATTCTTTAGGGTTCTCACCCTCTCCCTTTTTTTCTTTTGTATCGAAGTGCCTATATAACCAGGTTTCGGAAAATAAAAATTTCAGCTGTGTTAGAGACTTTTTAGTGTTGTGTCGTTTACCCGCAGTCTCGGGGTTTTTCAACCATGAAGAAGACATCAACGGCAACCTGATTGGAGCCAGGAATCCCTCGATCCTCCAGGCGCGGCGCATGGGACGCTCCGGCTCCGTAGTCATTGTGTTCGAGGGAAGAAAGCTCCGTACTTTGTCCGGTATGGGGCCACCAAGAAAAATGCTTCCTGCACAAAAAAAAAGGATACAGTGCTGCGGGCAGTGCGGTCGCGTCGGACACCGCACTGACGTATGTCCGAGGCCGGACGAGAGAAGGTGCAAGGGCTGCTGGACGCTGAACCCACCGACGGAACATGCGTGCACGCCGGCGTGCAGGGTATACGGCAAGGCGCACCCCACGGGCGATCAAAAGTGCAGAAAGAAGTTCAAGACGCCGTACATCGCACTGCAGAGAAGCTGGGAAAAGAAACGGAACAAGCAGGGCCTCCTGAAGCAGGGAGAGGAGAACTTTCCCGAGTTGCTAGGGGACGCCTCTCGCCAGCGATCGAGGAGCCGTGCCGAGGGACGGAGATCCAGGTCGACATCGAGGACGGGCGGACGACGGCAGTCGGGATCCAGAAGCGGCGGAGAACGCCACGTGAGCTGGGTGGAGATGGTCTCCCGTAAGGCTCCACAGAACAAGGGGGTAACGCGTTCGCAGAAACAGAGCCAGGCGAACGAGCTGGCAGAGATTAAGGCTTTGCTGAAGCAGGCCCTAGAAGAGAACAAGGCGCTCCGCGAGGAGCTAAACAGGCTTAAGGAGGAGACGCGTGAAAGAGTGGAGGTTGTGCATGCACCCGAGGAGACGATCTCCGCGGAGTCTGACGGTGGTGAGTCGGCGTCACCGCCACTGAAGCGGAGGGCGCGGGTCATGGCGCGAGCGAGAAGAGAGGCGCGCGAGGCAAACCCGTTAGCGGGGACCAAGAGACCTTCGTGACGAAAAACATGTTGGAGAGCGCGATCACAGGATGCATGAGAGGATGCTGACCGCGTTGCAGAACCGCGCCTCGAGACTGGCACAAGGCACGCCGAACTCGTTCGACGCCTGGGCGCACTACACCAGAGTCACGGGGAACATCACACGACGAGAGACTGAAGCTATGATCAACGAAGATGGATCGGAGCCGTAGGAAGTATGTCATCTGGCAGTGGAACTGCCGCGGGTACGGAAAAAGAGGGAAATCTGCAGCAGTACATCAATCATAAGGAAGAGGGCATCGCCCGGACGTAGTGGCCCTACAAGAACCAAAAAGACTAGAAAAATTATCTGGCTACAAGTCATACAGGAAGGACGCGCAGGACAAGACACTGGTCACAACGATGGTGAAGAGGAACATCCCGGTCATAGAGCATGAAACCGGGGTATCCACGGTTGATCACGTCCTGATCGAAATCATATCGCACGAGAAGAAAGACAGGCGCAGCAACTTCGTCTTGAACGTTTACAGCAGCCCCTCGAAGAGGCACAGATTCGCCTCCCTTTTCAGGGCGACCACGAACATTGCCAAAGGGCAGACACTTCCTGTTGCGGGGACTTCAACGCCCCACACCGGATTGGGGTATCAAGTGGAAAGAATCAAAGGGAGGAACCTGTGGAACGACTCGCACGAGTACGGCCTCTCTCTCATCACCGATCCAGACCAGCCGACGCGGCGGGGTAACCACAGAAATCAAGACACGACCCCAGATCTCACTTTCGTAAAAGGCACCGAAGACGCTGTGTGGTCCAACACGTGGGAAGATCTCGGGAGCGACCATTTCGTCCTCTGCATCACGACTGCAGTGGGACCGGCAAAGCCGAAAGGCAAGCGGTGCAAGATCACGGAATGGGACGCATTTAGGGAAATACTCGAGGAATACGGAACTGAAGACATCGTAAATATCGAAGAGTGGTCGGAAAGCCTTAGAGCGGCAGCCGAGCGGGCGACCAAGGTCGTTCCCGAAGAGGCAAACGTGACAGTGGCGGACAGCCGACTGCTACACCTCTGGGAGGCAAAGGCGAAGCTGGAGCAGAGTCTGCGAACCCAGAAGGGAAACAGGAGCCTGCGCAGAAGAATAGCTCAACTCAGCAGGACCATAGAGGCGCATGCTAACCAAGTCACGTCGCAGCAGTGGCAGGACACGTGCGACGGCTTCGACGGGCAGCCGAACGTGGCCTAGGACGTGGACCATCTTGCGCCACCTGCTTGACCCGGAGGGTAACAAGACCGCGCAGAGAAACAAGTTGTGCGAAATCATCAGGAGACACGAAGGAGGAGAGGCGGGTTTGGTAGAAGACGTCCGGAAGCGATACATCTGCGACTACCCGAGAAGACAGCTAACAACCTATCGTGGAGAGGCGAACGCCCTCCTCAACGAAGACATCACAGAGTACGAAGTTGCGGACGTCATACGCGGCCTCAAGACCAAGTCGGCCCCCGGTCCCGATGGCGTCACGAACAAGATGCTTCGAAACTTGGACACGGAGGCGGTCGCAGCAGTAACGCGATTTCTGAACAAGTGCTGGCAGAACGGGAAAATACCCAGGCAGTGGAAAGCGGCGAAAGTGGTCATGATTCCCAAGCCGGGGAAGAGGCCCCAGCTCGAAGCGCTGCGCCCCATCTCCCTCACCTCGTGTGTGGGAAAACTGATGGAGCACGTTATCCTAAACAGACTGAACAACTACATGGAACGAAAACAGCTCTTCCCACACACCATGATCGGATTTCGGCCACATCTATCAACGCAAGACATCATGCTCCGGCTCAAGCATCAGATCATAGACGGTGAGCAGAGCTCGCGCCTAGACACGAGAGCGATACTCGGGCTCGACATAACCAAGGCCTTTGATAACGTCAAGCACGACGCCGTTCTCGAGAACCTGGAAATGCTCGGAGTGGGCGCTCGCACGCACGACTACATTCAGGATTTTCTCAACGACAGAACGGAGCAAATCTCGATCGGAGGCGCCACGTCAGACGACATCATGCTAGGAGGAAGAGGGACGCCCCAGGGCTCGGTCCTTTCACCGTATCTCTTCAACGTCGCCATGATCGGACTTCCAGAGAAGCTAGAAGCGATCGGCGGATTACACCACAGCATTTACGCTGACGATATCACGCTCTAGGTGACCGGCGGCAGCGACGGTCTCATACAAGACACGCTGCAAGAAGCGATTCGGGCGGTGGAAAGTTACGTCGAGCCAAGGGGCCTTGCCTGCTCCCCGCAGAAGTCCGAACTCCTCCTCCTCAAGCCGGTCCGTGCCCGCCAGCTACCGTCGGACATCGAGCTGTACGCCCAGGGTAACAGAATCCTCACGGTCAGGAGCATACGAGTCCTAGGCCTTAGGATAAAAGCCGACGGAAACAACTCCGAAACGATAGCGTCGCTAAACGCAACTACGTACCAAATTACGCGCCTCATCTCCCGAATCGCCGGTAGAAACTATGGCATGAAGGAGAAGAACCTCGTGCGCCTGGTACGCGCTTTCGTCGTCAGTAGGCTGGCGTACGTCCTACCTTTCCTAAGACTCGGCCTCACGGAAACGAACAAGCTCAACTGTCTCATCAGAAAGTCCTACAAGAGAGCACTCGGCATCCCGGACACCACCTCGAACGAGAAGCTCGCGGCTTTAGGTCTGCACAACACGGTAGAGGAGATCACAGAAGCTCAGCGTGTTTCGCAGCTGGAGAGGCTGACGAAGAGTGCCACGGGCCGCCACATCTTGGCCAGCCTTGGAATCCGCTACGAGAGGCAAACGGGGGAGAAGGCCGACGTCCCTTAGCGGGTCAGGGAAGCCCTCGTCATACCAAACATCCCGAAGCACATGCACTCGACGCATCACGCGGAACGCAGAGCGGCGCGAGTCAAGGCGCTGTAGAAACGGCTAAGCATCGCGGAGAGCGTCCTCTATACGGACGCTGCTAGAGCCGGTGGGGGCGCCATGGTCGCAACAGCGGTCAACCAACAAGAAGAAGTGATCTCGAGCTGCAGTATCAAGACGTCGGAACCGGAAGTCGCGGAGGAGGTGGCCATCGCCCTCGCGATCCGAGTCCGGGGGCACGCATCGTCGTCAGCGACTCGCAGCAAGCCATCCGGCAGTTCGCCAAAGAAAGAATCTCTACAGCCGCGCTCAAGGTCCTGGGCGACCCCGAGAAGACGTCAACGAGAGTACAGCTCATCTGGACACCGGCGCACTCGTCGCTCCCCGGCAACGAGAAGGCACACGGCGCGGCCCGAGAACTCGCTCACCGGGCCGGAGACCGCTGGACCCTTCTCTGGCCTTTTTTCGGGGGTGACAGGCTGGTCACATTCAGGGACATTCTCGATCACTACACTGGCGAGAGGTTACGCTATCCACCCGCGCACCCCTAGCTGGACAAGAGGACGTCAGTGGCATGGCGCCACCTCCAGACGGGCTCCTTCCCGAGCCCCTCCCTACTCAATAAATGGTACCCCGACAAGTACAAGCCAAACTGCAAGCTCTGCGGCGGCCACGCCAACCTCCGACACATGGTGTGGGAGTGCAGCAGGATCGACCGCAAGTCCCACCCCCTACTGGAGAAGATCGACAACCAGGAGAGCTGGGAAACCCTACTCCTCTGCTCCGACCCCCGGTGCAGAACCAACTAGTCCAGCTGGCCGAAGACGCCGCCAAAACCCAGAGGGTTCAGGCCGCCGTCTGAGGGGTGGCTGGCGGGGCGACACTAGGGGTCCCCCGTTCAGTCATTAACCCATGCTTGGGCAAATAAATATTGCTTACTACTACTACTCCAAAAACAGCTTGTGTCGAGTGTGCAGCTTCCCTTCGGGTTTGGTTCAGACGTAGGAAGTCCGCCGATATTAAGTAAATAGTATAGGTAATTAGATTAGGGAGAATGGTATCAGCTATTTAAAACCTTACGATCGTTCGTGTCACTTCGATAAACTAATGTGCGGAGTATTTACGCAGAATATAGAAAAAGAGAAAGGACTCACGCTAATTGGTGGGGCGGCGCCGCAGAAATGACGCGATGAGTCGCGCTACTCTCTTGTGGGAATATCACCAACTATTCCAAACTGGACACAGCGCCATCCAGCGACGTGTCCCAGCTCTTTTCCAGGATCGCGCACGATGTCTAAGCAAGACACAGACAATTGAATCCGTGGTGGTTTACCGCTGGCTCGTCGCAAGCCGAGGTGCAAGAGAGCGAAATCTTTTTGGGGCAATATTAAAATTCGCAGATGGCACGTGACATGACGTCAAGGACTTTGGCAACTATATTCAGCTGCAGGTTAAGAAAAGTTTTCGAGAGAAAGGAATGCTGATGAGGAGAAAGCAGACAAAACGCTGGCGAGAGGAGGAGGTTTCCTTCTCTCCTCTCCAGTATTCTGTTCGCTTCCTGCTTCCCAGGCCTCCTTTCCCTCGAATTCAACCTTTAACTGACTATGGTAATATGTCCATCAATTCACCGATGATCGACTATCGTCTGATGGTTGATCATCGGTCGAGTATCAATTTATTGATCGATTATCAATTATCAAAAATCTGGATTTTTAAAGATATCAGAAACGCATGTTTCTGATATCAGTAGAGGTTAGGATAGGATAGGCTAGCGATGTCGCTGCTACGTCGCACCTAGCAACGCGCAGCGAGTAAGTTAGATAACTCAGTAGATAGGATTGATATCAGAAAATATTGTTATCAGAAACCAGATATCCGAATAGGTTAGATATCAGAAACATATCGATATCAGAAACATGCGTTCTTATCAGAAACACCTGTTTTCTTCTTCGTTCAAAACAACGCGACAAGATAAGTGCAGACGAAACAGACGACGGCGCTGATTATCAACCTCAGGTTTATTTCCACCGCTCCCAGTTTATATACACTTGAGCAGCAGCCAATTAAACAGAGTGCGAAAATAAACCCACAAAAATACTTGTAGTCTCCAACACCCAATTAGTTAGATCATCCAATCCTGTGTCCTAGTCGGTCTCTAACATGCACCAGTACGGAAACAAATTTCTTTTTCGGAAAGACCACGTAGGCGGTGCTGAAACATTTGTCTTTTAGTTTGTTTATTTCTTAAGCTTCTATGATCTCTCGAGTTTGCCACCGTTCCTTTTGAGTATCTTGTTTTTTCGGTAGTCAGGGGTGCATCCACAGTCACAGCAGTGAATTCCCAGATTACCGGAGATTTGTTTTGTTTCATTATAAAGGTGTTATATCATATCCGATAAAACATGTGTTTCCTTACTGGTGCACGTTAGGGACTGACCGTGACACAGCACTACACAATCTAACTAAAAGGATGTTGATACTGGATGTCTATTTGTCGTTCCTTTCGTACTGTAGTTATTTGGTTGTTTCCCATGTGTACGTATACTGGGAGCGTTGGAAATAAATCTTCGGTTGAGAGTCAGCGCTGTCGTCTGTCTTGTTTTTGCTTTGCCCTTGTCTTGTCGCGCTGTTTTAAACCAAGATGGTTATCAACCAACTAGCCCAAACATACATTTTAACATTTTTTTAATATTGATGGATAATTGGACTGATCGTGTACACTTTTACTAGTACTCACCAGTCATTTTTTGTGGATCTCTAAAAAACGTGTTACAGTTTCGTTTTTTTTCTTTATAGAAACAATTGGTTTGTGAGCGAAGCAGTGCTAGGCAATTGAGCTTATGGGTTGACACTGTCAAGCGTGATGGTGCCGCTCGCCGAGCAGAATTTTTATTGAGATGGGAATATTGAAAATACATTTCGAAGAAAAAAGGAAAAATGAAAATGATAATAGTTTGGAGAACGTATCAGATATGAAAGTTTAAACAGTTCAGTTTACTACAGAGCCAAAGACGCTTACATTAACAAGATTTCTTATCAGGGCAATTGAGGTGTCAGTGCTATCTATGGATTCCTCAATCAGAGGGGTTTGAAAATTCTACACACTTTGTTTACCATGCTCCATATTGTGCTGGCTAGATTGGCGGCCCTTAACCCCCTTGACAACGCCAGCGCCGCGCGTGGTTCTGTACAAAGCTCGCCCACACCGTTATGGAGACGTTTTGTAGCACTTAGCGTATTTAAGGACTGCGGCATAGTCTACGTTTTGGGGCTCCTTAGCTTAACTATGCACCACGGCTGGAGAAGTGATAGTGCATCGGGAGCAGCTACTGAATCTATCACATTCGCAGCAGCCTGTTTCAAAGCCCAAATGAACATGGAAACAGTGGTTACTTACGTTTTTCGTAAGTAACCATTGTCTACGCACTGTAAAATACAATCGGAAAACGGCTGCGACCCTGGTCGGCCGTACTCTTAAATATTAAGCCGAAGCTCCAAAAGATTCAAGCTTTAAAGTTTCTAATTTGCACCCCTCCCCTTCGTTCAAACTTTACGGCTCCTGCAGTTGAGAAATAGAGCTTACGGTTGTAGCCTTTCTTGCTGTTCATGTGGATGTCCAAGATTACATAGTCACAGACATTTGGCGGAGGTAGAGCTTGGCCAGCAATTTCGGCGTATTCTGTGACACTGCCGGACATGAGATTGGGTGACATCATCTGGCATAGCAGTGGGAGTGGTGCTGGAATGCATGGGTGGTCTCGCTGAAAAACTGTGGCATGAACTCGTGCACTGTCGCAGTAAAATCCATACATACTTGTAATTTCAACTACAAGTTAAACATTACACAATAGAAAGTCTATTTACTAACAAGGTATATGCATTCTCAATCCGCATTTTAATACAACTTCCCGAGAAGTCACTTGGTTCTGATAGACAACATTTCTTGCAGTTTGACAAGTAATGTTTTCACTTTGTGGAAAAGCTAAGTGTTCACCGCAAACTCCCGCAAGGACGCCCTCCCTCAAAAGATGGCACATCCCGTTTTTCTGGCAAAACATCTGTAACATGAAAATACCGAAACATTGCCCGCTCCCAATTCCCGTCGGACGGCAAGCTATGTCCGACGGAAATCGCGCATCAACGGCACGATCTGCGGCATCGGTTCGCGTGATATCGCCTCCCGTAACAGCCCAGTCATTCCCGCGTGTATATTGCATTGTAAAGTGCAATTCTGATGCGTCCGCGATCTGCGGTATTTGTTTGCGTAACATGCAAGTTTGTGTCAGATTCTCGCGTTTTTGTCCGCTGTCTGCGCGCGCTATATCGGTTTCCGTGACGGGCAAGTTTGTAGCAGGTTCCCGCGCGTTCATTTCACCATAAAACTTGAATCTGCTGCGTCCGCGATCTGTGGTACCTGTTCCCGGGAGATGCGAGTTCTCGGTGGGTTTCCGCGAGTCCATCGCACCATGAGACGCGAATCTGCCGCGTCCGCAACCTGCTGTATCCTTTCCCGTGACACAGCAGTTTGGAGCGAATTCCCGCGTGTTTATCGCATCGTGAAACGCGGATTTGGCCTGTCCGCGATTATTGGTATAAGTTCCCGCGTCAAGTGAATTATAGCGGGTGCACCGGTGCTTATCATTAATTGTCAATGAAGTTTCGCTGTGGCATCCCCAAAGATAGCCCACCCCATGTTTTTCGTCATTTCTCTCTTCATTTTGGGTAAGTGTTCTCACAATATTTTACGCAGTAATTTGTTTAAGTAGAAAATGCGTTGCCGGACCAAGCAGTAGGGCTCAAATCGCCATTATAATAAAGAAAATAGAAGCAATTCAACTCGTATCAATATTGTATCGTGCTCGGCATTTTTAGAATAATATTCACTATCAAACAAACCAAAGGGTCCGTTCGTGGGACTCAAAATGCATACACTATGAAAAGAGTTTGCGTGCCGGCGTTTTGTACACTGATATAGAAAAAAATTCTATCTTACTGTTTTGTGCGTATTCTATTTGTCTGGTTTCACTCGATATGCTCAAATAATGTGTACTCTATTCGTTCCAGAACACAAAAAACAATATTGCAATGCTTTCGTGCTTTTAGCACTAATACCAAGTCTGTCGCTTTGGCGGCCAATAGAAAAGGTCAAAAATTTATAAATTATTCAACTAACTACAATTTATAATTAAATTTAGAGATATTCACTTCTGTTGGTATGACGTATTTGTATAATCGACGTTCAAACTCAACAGGAACCGGCTTTGCCATAAACTTTTGATGAAAGGATAAGCAAGGCTCCAATGCACCCTGTGAAGGTGGTTGGACGGCGAAGCGGTGGTATCACCTGCAACGATTGCCCACTGCACTATAGACCCTTTAATGGCAAACGCTACCAGGTGGTGCTCCAGTCTTTGACGTACCAGAGAACTTCCGATTTGTAAAAATAATGAACAAAGGCCAACCTAACATCGCTACGTGAAATGTAGATGAAACGTTTCGCCACACACTCTCAAGGAGAACTCTAAAAGAAGAAAGGAGTGCGGGATTTGTTAAAATGTTTCGAGTGTTGGTGTAAACCAACTTGCCTCCTTCATGATGTAATATTGTACACGACAGCCCTCGTTAAATTTCCAAATTTGTTGTCCGTGTAGCAGTTATGCTTTCTAGCACTGGTGACATAAGCAAGCTCAACAGGCTTGCAAAGACGTTGAGACCGGAAGTCGCTTGGGGTGCAAGCGACAGTTAATGTTTTTAAATAGCAAAAGGGTCTGTAGCAAATGATTGACAAAAAAGGAGTTAATGCAGTGTACCAAAACGTTTTTATACATGAATGACTTCGTACGCTGCCGTTGCCACGGCAGCTCATGCAAGAGCAATCTTTACCACGAAACGGATGAGGAGAGCGCTACGTGTTTACCATTCATGACGTCGTTTTGACACTTGTTTTGTGGTTTTAAAAGTTCGAAAAATGCAGCTTTAACGAAATCTCGAAAGGAAACCCGACGTTTCAAGACAAACTCGGTTTCTCCTTCAAGGGTGACTGAAAGCACGCAGAGCAGCAGCAACTCCTAACCTCTTTGTAATCACAAAAAAAGGTAAAAATTAATAAAAAAATTAATGATGGAGGCGGTTATCTCTTCAGCTTACTCGTCAGATCACGGAGGCCATGTGGCTACAGAACGCGTACACAATGGCCATGTGCGTACAACAAGGCAAATTTCTGCTGAATATGTTTACTTTTTGGTTTTCTTATTGAAACCAGTGTCAAAACCACATGATGACATATGAGGCGCGCGCGAACGGTGTTAAGGAGCGCGCGGTGGTTTTCTGTCGAGTATTCTGTCGACTACTGTACTGTTGACGCATGTAGAAGACCAAGTATTGAAAAGTTGACTTTTATAGTAATTTTGCGTTAATAATATGTATAAACAAAAAAGAAACCGGTCAGATGAGCTTCACATAGTTTTATGTCAATAATATTTTGAGGTAATCCCTAGAGTAATACAATACTAACTTTTGTCATTTAGATTGTTAATAATAAATTAAGAATTAGAAGAGCAAGCCATACTTCACCAAGTTTTAAATAGATTTTACTCTATTAATAAAACTCGAAGTGATCACAAGTGTAATCACAAATACAATTCTACTTATATTATCTGATTAGTATCAACAACAAGTCGAAGTAATAAGAAAGAGTAAACAAAACGTCCATTCACCTAAAAAATTATCGAGTGCGCCACTAATAACTCGAGATTACCAAATGAGTAATCAGCGTGTCAAATAAGCCTCGTCATTTGTGCCAATAATGACTCCAAGATATGAAAATAGTCTTCAAAATTTCAGCTGTTGCCAACAAAATTCAATTGTTTAAACAATTACACTAGGTTGAGAAAAGTATAATAAAAACACAATCATTGAATATGAATGAGTGCATGTATATATTGTAAAATAAACAAATTGTCCACGGGTTTAAATTTGGTAGAGCTAGGATACTATTACACGGCGCTTGGATTGAATTGAAGAGCACCTTGCTTAGATTGACGAGCACTTAGATTAAAACGAGCGGAAAAAAACAAAAAAAAACACATCGCTTGTTTTTTAAGCATAAAAGTAGTCGAAAAAGACGCTATTAAAGCACGGAGGAAAAGTTTTACACTCAACATTCCACACGTCAATCATCTGTCGAGCCAGTGAGAGGTGCAATCACTGTGTAGGCAGTGGGACACAGGAAAAGGATCGTCTCTCTGTCCAAGAGACTGAGGGGACATTTCGTGGCCACACATACTTTCGATACGTTTCGCTTTATATATAGACAGTATGGACCATTTATCATCTCGGGCCCTTTATAGCCTCCTTTCATCGAGGTGCCTACATTGCGTGTTTTCTATTTCCGTGTCCCTTTATTGCACGAAATGCAATAAAGGCGTAATTTTTCCGTCCTTTCGTCTGTCTTTGCATTTCCCGATAAATTTTGTGGAGGACGAGAAACAGCGCTGCACGTGGAGGGCCGTCGCCGCAGGCAACACGAGAAGAAGAGAAGAAAGACAGGGAGCGAGGAAGTATGCATTTCACATTTGCGAAAGTCATTAAGTATCGCAAGAATCAAGTTCTATCCAGAATATTGTCACGAATGACAGATAATGAGGCGATGAATGGGCATAAAATAAACATTTAATCCGGCGAACTTGTGCCAAAACAAAAAAAGAGCATCGCTTGCGTCGAAGGTCGGCGGAGTATCACGATCGAGCGCAAAAACGAGACAGACTTGTACGGCGCGGCGCAGCTTCCTTAGAGCCTTCCCTGTGAGCCTAGAATATTCTGCCTCGATTCTTTTCAAAGTAACCATTCACAGCATGAATACGCTTGACGTTTCTCCAAGCTTCTTGAATCTTCTACTGTCATAAAGAAATATGAAACGACAAAC